>VWYH01001526.1:0-10857 GCA_013399365.1 Pampusana beccarii
GTTAACAAATGCAGACTTCGGAGAACTTAACATACTTCATGTTTTTATCTTATTTTTGAGTATAGTATCTCCTTTTTTGTTCTTTTTCTCAAGAATTTTAAATCCTAGATTTTATCTTTAGCTTGAACTTTTGAAGATGTCTGTAGTAAAACAAAGGTCCTATTTTTCTTATTTTGGAAACATGGTTGGCACTTGTGGAAAAGTTTGTCACTGAATCAGACCAAAGGTCTCTTCTTCCTACATTTTGTCTGTGACATCAGGCTGGGTGTATATATTTAGGGAAAGAACCTCAGAAAGGGAACCATGATAGTCTCTGTTACACCCTTCCAATTTGTGGTTGCCTGCCGGGTTCCCTTAGCTGGTTGTTTTATGCAGGTGCTTGTATACAGTAGCCACTGCAATATTTAATCTTTCTCTGTGGTCACAATAAACTAAAGGAGAGAAGACATGAGGGCTAGACATGAGGAAGAATTTTTTTTACAATGAGGGTGGTAAAACCCTGGCCCAGGTTGCCCAGAGAGGTGGTAGGTGCCCCATCCCTGGAGACATTCAAGGCCAGGCCGGACGGGGCTCTGAGCAACCTGATCTAGTTGAAGATGTTCCTGCTCATGGCAGGGGGTTGAACTAGATGAGCTTTGAAGGTCCCTTCCAACCCAAACTGTTCTATGATTCATAATTCCACTGCCTTTATCTTGGTCAGTTATTTCCTGTGTTTATATGTGTCCGACGTTCTACTTGTTGACAACATTAAATTTTGTGTGTTTAGTTAATGTGAAACAGAAGTATTTTATACATTAGAAACAACAGTGAATAACATTGTTAGTAAGCTTCATGTCTTTAATGATGGTATAGGAGGATGAAAAATTGTTTGAGGAAAGCCTAAGTATTTACACTTTTTGTTGTTGTTTTGTACTGAAAGGTGTGAAACAGATTCACTTCTGAAGAAAGGATATTTATTCATCAATTTATTTCCCTAATGCAGATAGGCAGGGATTTATAATCAGTGTCTTGTGATGATTTTTTTAAACTTTTTCCCCTTCTTTCCAGGAAATAATAGGTGGAGGCCAGCTTCTTATCATATGCAAAATCTTTGCCCATAGCCACATAGTTATATTTCTATTTTAGGAAATTGTGTGAACATGAAAGAAACTTACTGTGAGGGAAAATAAAGGCTTTTTGTATTTTCAAGATAAATTATGTATTTGTGGCCTCAGAACACCTTAGGTTGTATTTATGTATTTCTCAAAGAACCTTTTAAAAAAGTGTGTGGAGAGGATCTCCTCTGGGATGAAATGTTATTAAAATATTATTTCAAAAGTAGTTATTGGCAGGAAGTAAGTTATTCACTGTTTGCTAGGAGTTATGCTGAACTTAATGATCNTGGCCCAGGTTGCCCAGAGAGGTGGTAGGTGCCCCATCCCTGGAGACATTCAAGGCCAGGCCGGACGGGGCTCTGAGCAACCTGATCTAGTTGAAGATGTTCCTGCTCATGGCAGGGGGTTGAACTAGATGAGCTTTGAAGGTCCCTTCCAACCCAAACTGTTCTATGATTCATAATTCCACTGCCTTTATCTTGGTCAGTTATTTCCTGTGTTTATATGTGTCCGACGTTCTACTTGTTGACAACATTAAATTTTGTGTGTTTAGTTAATGTGAAACAGAAGTATTTTATACATTAGAAACAACAGTGAATAACATTGTTAGTAAGCTTCATGTCTTTAATGATGGTATAGGAGGATGAAAAATTGTTTGAGGAAAGCCTAAGTATTTACACTTTTTGTTGTTGTTTTGTACTGAAAGGTGTGAAACAGATTCACTTCTGAAGAAAGGATATTTATTTGTCAATTTATTTCCCTAATGCAGATAGGCAGGGATTTATAATCAGTGTCTTGTGATGATTTTTTTTTTAACGTTTTTCCCCTTCTTTTCAGGAAATAATAGGTGAAGGCAACTTCTTCTCGTATGCAAAATCTTTGCCCATAGCCACATAGTTATATTTCTATTTTAGGAAATTGTGTGAACATGAAAGAAACTTACTGTGNAAACTTTTTCCCCTTCTTTCCAGGAAATAATAGGTGGAGGCCAGCTTCTTATCATATGCAAAATCTTTGCCCATAGCCACATAGTTATATTTCTATTTTAGGAAATTGTGTGAACATGAAAGAAACTTACTGTGAGGGAAAATAAAGGCTTTTTGTATTTTCAAGATAAATTATGTATTTGTGGCCTCAGAACACCTTAGGTTGTATTTATGTATTTCTCAAAGAACCTTTTAAAAAAGTGTGTGGAGAGGATCTCCTCTGGGATGAAATGTTATTAAAATATTATTTCAAAAGTAGTTATTGGCAGGAAGTAAGTTATTCACTGTTTGCTAGGAGTTATGCTGAACTTAATGATCAGTTTTTCTGCAAAAACTACTTGAGAGCATTGAATCTTCATAGCTTGAACAATTGAATGCCACAGACTTACAGTATACCTTAATGTACTTTGTACTTCATTCGGTTGCTTATATATATGTAAGATTCTATTTCTGTGTTTAATTAAATAGGAGTTTCTAACTAANTCGTGCTGTTCTCATGGTGATTTTTTAAAAATTATTATTATTTAAAGATCTTGTAGCATCATGCTCTTCAGCGTGTCTTTATATTTGTTAAAATGTTAATGGCAAGAGGTTTGAATTGGATCAGGCTTTTCGAGTCTGGTGAAAGCCAAGCTACCTGATCAAAAGAGCTACTTAACATTAAGCTTCCAGTTTAATAACAGTTCTTCAGCAGTAGTTATTAGTTGGCTTGTGAGGTTTTCCTCTCAGACATCCCTTTGCCACTACCCCACCCAACAATTTTCTGCAATTTTGTCTCTCCTGCTGTATAGGGAAAGATCTTTCAGGTTGCTTGTTTATCTCCATAGAGCCCATTTCTGATGTAAGACAGTGTTAGTCTTCTAGTATCTTGCTTTTCTTGACTTAGGTTCTAACCTTTATAGAACAGTGAGATGCTGATATAATTTGTTAGAGAATAAAGTTGTTGTTTTAGCAGTAGTTGAATTCACCTTTCAGTGGCTCTAGAACAAGTTGTGTTCTCATGTTTTAAACATGTGGTTTTCTATTCCCCACTGCAGTTTAATGATGTGTCTCCAGCTGAGAAGTACCATTTAAAATGGCAAATAAGAGACTAAAGAGAGGGAGAAAGGTTTCATACAGTGCCAAAAACTCTCAATAATTATTCTAAAAGCTCAATTTCATTTGTTCCACAAATGTTTGGGAAAATTCACTTGTGTATTGCATGCATACTTAGTACATGACACACACACTTTATTACTGCCATTGTTGAAATAGTAAATTAGCATTAAGCTGTGCTGTCTGGATAATCAAAAGCAGAAACAGTACATGTTCTCTTGGCTTTCAAGAAAAGCAGTAATAACCGGTGTTGTCTTAAAATGCAGTGTTAAATGCTTTTGGGTAAATTTTAATTTAACAAGGTGGGCTTTAAGAAGTTCAGCTTTCATAGTGCAAGGTACGTTTCTGCCAATAACTAATAAACAACTTTTGCCACAGTTGCTTGCCCTACTGTCGAAAACTTTCTTTGGGCATTTACGTGGCACTGAGAATGCTTGTTGCCAGTCCCTCCCTTCTTTCCCTCCGCCCTCTGCCGTTTTTCTGGTTGTCATACATTCTTCAGTGCATAATTCTGTGTCTTTTTGTGTATATTATTTTAATACATTTATCTGTCTACTTTTTCACTTCAACATTTTAGTACAGATACTTGTCTATATTGCTCTTTTTTGGTAAATAAAAAAAAGTGTAAAGTATAGTTTAGTAGATGTTTAGTTTAAGATATTTTTAAAAATTATGTGAGAGACTTGTATTTGTGAGTTAAGTTAAAGCTGCTAACCGCTCTTTAGGAAAAGATATATAGTATAACAAAGTGCTACTTTTAAATTTTTTTCTTTTAACCCATTGCAGCAAAAGTTGAAAAACTGTAAAATGCAAGTATTAGATAGCAATGCTAGTAGAAAAACAATTTATTCAGGTAATACAGTGACTATTAAAGGTACGTTTATTTGCAGATACCTATAAGTGAGTGACTATATACTGGCGAGTGGTACTACCAACAGTAACGTTGGGTTTACTTAAAGCCTAATACAAATACAAGCTTTAGTTTAAAAAAAAAGTTGGACATTATGCTGCGGAAAAGTTAATATGTCAAAATTATATGTTGAAAACCACACAAAAGACAAACCAGCTCTGTAAGTACTGGTCTGAGCAGTCATGTTGTATACTTTTCTGGTGATATAGTAAGAACAGAGGTTGCTTTCCAGTTTCAGAAAATCTTTTAGTTTAAAAACTTTGGTTTTGCTTTCTCATTTCTAATTGTTAATGTTTCATATTTAATTTTTGAAACTTGTGGTGAATTCATATTATTTAGAAAGCTGAAGTATGAAAGGCATTGGAAATCTGTTTTCAGTATCACTGTAACTCTTATTTGTTGCAAGTTTGTTTGTAATACATTATTAAGCCTGTCACACTTCACAATGTTTTCTTCTAGTTTTTAATAGAGATTTGAATTGAGAACTATGGAAGACTATTGTGTAATTAGCTTCAGGTGAAAAATAAAATAAAAAAATTGGCTGTAGTTTTGAGGATAAAGTGCTATATTGTGTAATTTTGAACAAGTGAAATCTGGCTTCCTGATAGCTCAGTCTCACTGCATTTTCCCAAATGATACAGATTAAAGCCTGTGTAGACTAAGGATGGACTTCAGTTCCTAGTTCAGTGTGTAGTTTTGTAATTTTACTCTTTTGTGTTCCATCAAAATTTGTCCTTCTGTGCAGCAGACCGAAATAAAATACATACTATTACAGCATGGATTTACCCCTTCTAGCATTGTCAGTTGGAGATACTGCTAGCTNGTATCTAAATCTAAAGATAGATAGCTGAAGTGGAAGGGACAAACATTCACATTAGAATGAGCAGATTTAGCTGTTAGAAAAAAGATACGAGGGTGATGAAGACAGTTCCTGATGTATAGATCTATCCTTTTTCCATCAGTTCCTTTAACAGAGGTATGGAGAATGACCTTACTCTTGAAAAAGTAAAAAGTCTGTGTGTGTGTCTGTTCGTAGTTTTAGTCAGAGACACCGACACTGCCAGTTTTCCTAATAGCATTGAAAAGGTCGTTAAAAGCCTTACCTGGTTTGGCTTTTCAGATACGTATCTGGAGTGTGGATGTTCTTGACTTGTAAAGATTAGAGTCCATTCTGTGTTTTTAATCTTAAGTAAGTTGGCTTGGTTTAGGCAAGCTGAGTGAGGAACTTTAATTATTGATTATGATTTAGGCATACCCTTAGCAAAACTTCCTGTGCTCAAGTCGGTCGTAAATGAATGCAGTATTTTTATGCAGGGAGTCAGTTTAGGTATAAATTATTTTCCTAGCACAAATTCAGAATTAGAGTCTGTAGTTAGAGCTGAGCGATAATTGAGGACTTCTTTATTCTCTTCCCTCTGGAAATCACAATCATCAACTTTTTTATGAAGATGAGGCTTTTGCATGATTTAGCATCTCATAAATGCTTCCTATTGATTCCCCCAACCCCCATTTATTGTTTCTGCTTTTTTAGTGAGTAAGTAAAAGTAGTCTTGGTCATAATTTTTTATTTTTAAATCCTCTGTGGTGTTGGCTCTCAACCCATGAATTTGAACCCTAATAATTACAAATATTTTCCCACTAGTCAAAATTTGTGTATTTTTTTGGAAGTACAGGTAACTATTGAACTGCTCTTCTAACATTAAATCAGAAGTTGAATAGCTCACACACTGACTTGCATGTTTTGTAGCTGGAAGTAGAATAAAGAAATATTTTCATATTTAGATATTTCATATCTAAAGGCATTCTGATTTCCAGCTTTACTTCATTAATATCCACATATCTTATGACAGTGTTGTTCTTTAGCTCTTGACTCTTTCTGATGTTTATTCCACTGACATATTTGTAGGCAGTGGTTGTATTACCTTTTAAACAAAGTAAATGACTTTTTTTCTTTTTTTGGCCTTCTTTCCAAAGCAAGACTTCTTCCATCCAGCTGACTAGTTCTTTATTGCCTATGTTCAAGAAAAAGGAACTCAAGTGGGAATTTTGCTAGAATTCTGTACAACAATTCTGGACAATATTTGGAATAGTGTCTTTCTTGTGTTTGGTACAATTATGTTAATGCTTCCTGGCTTCTGGTAGGAAGATCTTGTCTGGGTCTTTCCATCCACACCCCACCTCCCCCCATGTTAGTTGCATCATGTTTATTAGTTTGTGTTTTTTTTTTTTTCTATGGGTGAGCTTGTAGTTCGTGATGGACTTTTTTGTACTTGGCCCTTAAATTCTGAGGTTGTGGATTTCATCAGACTTGTGTTGTCGATCCTCTGGGTCATCCCCTTTCTCCAGTGTGATCCTTCTCAGCATGAATAATGCTTCATGTCTTGCTTTGATACTTTTCTACTTTTCATGTCAGGTTCCTTAGTGCAAACAATCTTTAAAACTTTCCTTTAGGAGCTCTTCTAGTAACTAAATCACTACCATTTTTCTCCCTCAAAAAAAAAATCTAGTTAAGATCTATTTTTTTTTAACGTAGAAAGTACATATGTGAGTTATGTGAGCCCTTCTGAGTCATAATAAATATTCTTATATGGTATTATATGAGATACTTCACTGAAAGTGAGGTGAAAAGGTTTTGCTTTGGTTTTTGTCTTGTAACTCTTGTCTCTTTAGAATTTGTTCTGAACCTGTGAATTTTAGTTAGATCAGACTAAGAGATGGCTTACTTAAAAATTATCTCATTTATAATTAAAAGCATTTTTAATAAAGCACTAATAATTTCAGCAAACTTTTCAAATAGAGTCTGAATATGTCTTTCAGCCAATGGTAATGACAACAAGAAATTCAAAGGTGATGATAAAATGGATGGGGCTCCTTCTCGTGTTCTTCATATCAGGAAATTGCCTGGAGAAGTGACAGAAACAGAAGTTATTGCTTTAGGTTTACCTTTTGGTAAGGTGACCAACATTCTGATGCTGAAAGGGAAAAATCAGGTAATTTGTTGCTTTCAACTTTTTAGTACTAATTTCAAAATATGCTGTTAAAATGTTGTTGAAATATGTCATATAACAATAAGTATTAAGCCTTTGTTCCTTTAATGTTTTTAATGAACTTGTACTGTCTTCTAGTAACTTATTTTTTGGAACAGGGGATGGTGGGCAGCTACATAAAGCAAAAAGTAAGATTTAAATATTTAGTCCTGCATCTTCACAGATGAATTTTTGGAGATGATATAGCTTAGTAAATAAAGTTAGTAGGTAGAGAATGGCATCTTCTGAGGACTGGTATTTGTTAAAATGTGTTATTGAACCCTTTAAGTGTTTGTTAAAACCTCTTCTAGGTGTTTTTTATGTGCTGTTAATATGAAGATTATCTGCTTTGTAAATACTGAAAATTAACTGTTTAATTACAGGCATTTTTGGAACTTGCTACAGAGGAAGCAGCTGTCACTATGGTTAATTACTACTCTGCTGTGACACCTCATCTTCGTAACCAACCTATCTATATCCAGTATTCCAATCATAAAGAACTAAAGACTGATAACACACTTAACCAGGTATATTTACTGTTATTTAGTATCATAAATGCAGGTGGTAGAAAATGAGGTGTGACATGTATTCTTGGCACATGGCATGTGTTTAAATCATTTGGTTTTGTCCACATTCTAACACTATTGTAGTCTTACCTATGATCATTCCATTTTGTGATGTTGAAGGGGATTTGCTTTGTGCGTCAAGGTTTAACCCCCCCCAGCAACTGAGCACCACACACCTGCTTACTCACTGCCACCCCAGCAAGGTGGAGGAAGAGAATTGGAAGGGTAAAAGTGAGAAAACCCATGAGATAAGAACAGTTTAATAATTGAAATAAAATAATAGTAATAGTAGTAATAATATTGTAATGAAAAGGAAAGTAAGAGAGATAAATAAAACCCAGGAAAGACAAGTGATACAGATGAAAACAATTGCTCACCACCAACTGGCTGATACCCATCCAGTCCCTGAGCAGTGGCCTCCCCACCAACCTTCCCCCTAGTTTTATGGCTGAGCATGATTTCATACGTTATGGAATAGCCCTTTGGTCAGCTNTCCTTTGGACAGCTGGGGTCAGCTGTCCCAGCTGTGTCCCATCCCATGTCCTTGTGCACCCCCAGCCTGCTCGCTGGTGGGTTGGTGTGAGAGGCAGAAAAGGCCTTGGCTCTGTTTAAGCACCAATCAGTGGTAACTGAAACATCCCTGTGTTATCAACACTGTTTCCAGCACAAATCCAAGCCAGCTCCCTACCAGCTACTATGAACAAAAATTAACTCTACCCCAGTCAAAACCAGGACACTGTATGATCTTTCCATTACAATGAATTTTCTTAATGTTACCTTAATGTACAAAGAAAAAGATTTTGAAGTGGCTTTTAACTTTATTTTTTTTTCATAAAATAAGTTTTCATCTTGGTTTAGAGACTGTAGGATGAGAAAAAGCTTTCTGATTATTCTGACACCTGAGATTATAATGACAATGTGATTTTCCCTGGTGATAATGACTAATGCCAATGCCTATGCTTCAGTTCCTCAAATGATTGCTCTGGTAGCACTAGTAACCTCAGCTTATGTGATTTGCTGTTGCTGGAGAAGAATACTGTAATGATCACTGTAGAGACAAACATTCTTGATAATTAAAAATGTTTTGCTCTTGCCTCTGCAGAACCTATTTCACAATAAATATAGACACATATCTGATTTTCGTAGAACAGGAAAATTAGCGAAAGCAAAGTGGTGACCATTTCATAAAAAATTGTAGTGGGAGAAAGGAGACATCAACTTACCACAAGTCAGCTGATTAGTTTAAGGTTAATTTTTAGTTTTCTCTTTGATGTTAGAAAAGACAGTGTAAGTACCAAGTTACAGTTTCTGTTATTTGCATTCTGTCTTAGGTAAGGTATTTAAATAGTAAAATATTGCTGTTACCTTTAAAAACAATTTCAGGGTAATCTGTCAAAACACATCTTGGTTCAGATCAAGTATAGTATTGATTTTTCTGTCAATCTTTCTAAACATTCTAGTTCCATAGACTCTTTTGGTAGTTTGTCTGCTAAAGGTACTTTTTTAAAAATCAAGTTTTTTGGGTTTTTTTTTGTCCCCCAAAATGTCAGTTATAAAGAAAAAGGTCCAGAGGAGAGCCACAAAAATGATCAGAGATGGAACAGCTCTCCTGTGAGAACAGGCTGAGAGAGTTGGGGTTGTTTAGCCTGGAGAAGAGAAGGCTCCAGGGAGAGGTTATTGTGGTCTTTCAGTACTAAAAGGGGCCTATAAGAAAGATGAAGTTGGACTTTTTAGCAGGGCCTGTAGCGACAGGACAAGGGATAATGGTTTTAAACTAAAAGAGGGGAGACTCAGGCTAGACAGGTTAAATTTTTTACTGTGAGGGTGGTAAAACCCTGGCCCAGGTTGTCCAGAGAGGTGGTAGATGCCCCATCCCTGGAGACATTCAAGGCCAAGCTGGACGGGGCTCTGAGCAACCTGATCTAGGTGAAGGTGTTCTTGATTATGGCAGAGAGGTGGACTTGATGGCCTTTGAAAGTCCCTTCCTACCCAAGCTATTCTATGAGTCTAGTATTTAGTTTTGAAAAAAGAGAACAGAGGATGAATTCCATGTGCACATACAGGGATGGACATACTCCCTTAAGAAGCTTCCTTTTACACTGTCCTCTGGCTTCTCTGGTGATACTGGTTTTGTACTTGACGTGCCTATCTTTTCAACATACAGGATGTGCTGACTTTGCAGCAGTTTTTGCGCCTCTATATGCATTAATACCGAATTTTAAGATATTCCCAGTCTTTCAGGTCTTGTTTTCTTTAATTTAGGACTAAATAATAGAAATAGGTACTTGGCAGTAAGTATTCTGTAACTAGTGTCTCATGAGGCATTCTGTAAAACACAAGATGGTTGGATATTCTTTTTTTCTGTAAGGAAGAATAAAGATAGTGCAGATATTGCTCGTGGTTTGCCCTTTTTTGTTTGTTTTCTGGATGCTCAAAACTTACATTTTTAATCTGTATTTAAGCTTTCTCATCCAGCCAAATTCATTTTGAAATTTTCTGGTTGTTCAAGCAGGAAGATATGAAGAAGTCAGGATGTTAGTACATATAACTGGAAACACAGGATAAAAATTTGGAGAAAGGAACAAGTATCTCAATTATAAAGAAGACAGGGGAAAAAAAATCTTTATCCAAAGGGATACTTTAAACAGAAAGGCCTTTAGAAATAATGAAAGTATGAAAAGTTCCATTAAACTATGCTATTCTGAATTTCTCAATAATAGTAGCTTCTGAGATTATTTTTAGTTATGTACTCAGAATGAGTTGGCTCTGAATAAACAGATTCAAAAGGAACCATTTAAGTTTTGATCTCAGCTTTATAAGTCTGTTTCCTGTGAGACATCAGAACACTGAGAGGAGCATTTAAACTCAGATTTAAAACAAACATCTCTTACCTTGTTTCACAGAGTATCTAGACCCAGAAGAATTGAGAATAGAATGACCTCTGTAACTGTAATTCTTTTTAATCATCAGCCTGTCAGAAATGCATGGGTTTAGTCTTTCTGCAACGTTAGAAATAAATAAACGTTATACTTTCTGAATTATGTAGCTGATCTTTTAAAATTAATTTCAATTTCGCAAAAATAAGAAAAAAGTTGTACATACTACTCAAATGTCTTCAAAAGTGGCTATTTATATATGATACTAAATGTTATTTTTAACTTGTTTGACAAAATATTGTCA
>VWYH01001527.1:0-106498 GCA_013399365.1 Pampusana beccarii
GGTTTTGTTGTTGTTGTTGTTTCGTGTTTTGTTCTATTGTTTGTTTGTACCGGTACAAAAAAAAAAACAAAACAAACCAAATCACAGGACTCTATTATTTCTCCCATAACAGATAATCTTCATTTCATACTCCTTTGAGGGCTTTCACTGGCCCGAATAGGCTATAAGGGCTGCTAGTTGTATCTTAGCTGAGAAAATTCTGCTCAACGATTAAATCACCTTTGAATTTTCCAAAGAGTTTAAGGGTGAGAGCCATAGGCAAACTAATGTGTACTTCTGATCGTCAGATGTCTATACTGAGCATTATGTTTGATTAAAGCTTAATTTATGTTTACTAAAATCTGCCTTCCAGAATAACAATCAGGTTGCCTATACTAAGGATCACACAAAACTTCTTACCTCTGTTTTCCTTCTGTTACCTGAACTTTTAGCTTTGTTACAAATGTCAGTCGAGGAATACGAGCAATTGAGCTCTGACATTTTTGCTACATTGATCTAACACGACCCTGTTTAGCTTTCCCTTCTGCATCTACATCAACGCTGGCAAAATCCTCAGATAAACTACACCATTAGGACTTTAGATAACCAGGCAGTTCTTGCACTCATAGAAGTATTTATTCTTTAACTTAACTCTAAATATAATGGCAGACAAGTGGAGAAAAGCTTGAATGGAAAGACAAATTTTGTATTTACCGAACGCATTTGCATCATTTCTCTAGCAAAGAGGCAATGTCAGATGATGTGCAAATCAGACCCATTATCCCCAAAACCCATTTCATTACCTTTATAGGGTTACTTATCCTCTTTCACAGTTTCTAAGCTCTAGAGAAGGATATCTCTAATGGTCCTAAGAGCTTTTTTCTCCTGAAGGACACATGAATGAAACAAAAACTCTTAAGAACTATACTGAAATATGTATCTTCTAACTAAATAGCTCAATATCCCGCCCATGGCACAAGCCAAAAGAAGGAGAAACAAAACAACAAACAAAACAACACACTGTCTCTGCTCAAAACAAATATCTTAATTTCCCTTTTGATTGATTTAACCAGAACGGGGGACTCTGAAACCAGTCCTCTTTACAACTCACGTCAATCTTAAAATACCTCGTCTGTCTTGGTGGCAAGTAATTATTGCAATTATTTTATGTAAGAACCATTTAATTAACCAGATAACTGGAAATAATAAGCTGGTACAGAGAGGAACCTCTATAGATGCCTATTAAATTTGCCTCCATATGGATACTTCTTCAATCTTTAGTTCCCTTTACGTCTTCAATAAGACAGTCTCCTTGTTCCCTGGTAGTGTTTCTGAAGTGCAGCATGTTGCACGCTTATTTTAGATTGCTGACATTTCTGAGAACAGTTGGTTTGATATACATGTACTAACAAAACAGAGCTGGTGAAAGATTAATATTTTGTTGGCAAAGGTCAGCTGTGTGATAATGGCTTTTACTTACTCCACAAAACTTCTAAAGGAAGGTTACAGTATTAACCTAACTCTTGTCTGTCAATCAATATACGACCACATGACATGTTTGCTCTTTGATAAACCATTATAGTTCAACATGTATTGTACTAAGCTATAAAATAGCTAGAAGGGAAAAGCTTCTCAAAAGGACAAATTTAGATTCTTTAATAATTTACCCAGGGAATTATCAGCTTTATCTAGAAGAAGAGTCACAAATGCACAGGTCAAGGTGGGCATTTGTAGTTTATGACTGTATCAGTGCACAACACGAGGATAAAAGATTTGATATTAATACACTGAAGACAAGGCTTGGTGGGAAACTTGACTTGTCATGCTTGCCAAACGCTCACATACGGTTACTCTTTTTTTCTCATTCAACAAAACACTAGACCATCTTCCTCACAAAAAGGCTTCAGTGATCCTAAAACATCCTGGACTAGCCCAGCAGTCCTTCCGTCCCAATATCCTTTTTCAAAGAGTGGCTGGTGAGAGCCACTTAGAGTAAGAACACTAAATACATGGAAAGATGCATCCTGGCATGCACCCTATTCACTTCTACCTGCCTCCAGAATATGAAAAGTTTTGCTTGACTAATAGCTATTATGTCAGCCTTGTCCCTGGTACTTTTCAGGAATAGACAAAAAAGCAAAAATCTAAGAAATAAAATAGATGTAGGTGAATGTCAGAAAAAGAAACCACATGTCTTGCATCAATATCTGAAAACCCTTATTGTCTGTGGGATGGGAACCCAAGAACTAAATTAGTAAAAAAGCTCAGTATTTCAATTTTTCTACGTTCACATTTCAAAATTTGCTTTTGCTCAGAAATAAAAATGCCTATCTTGACAAAAATTCTGATATGAAAAGTCAAAAAAAAAAAAAAAGAAACGATAATGTGTATTTTTACTTCAGATGAAATCTCGGTTTGAAAACTCAAGGGTAACTACACTTTCATTTAGATGTGTTTACTTTATCAAAATATTTTGTACTACTCCTACCTTGTTGTGGAGGTCAACAAAAATATGCAACACAACTGCCAGAAAAGCATGATACACAGATAATTACTCTAATCTCAGAGCAGAGGTTACTATTTGCTGACACAACTCTAACTAGTACCTAATCAATCCGGTTGGAAAATCAAAGGGTACAGAAAACAGCCAATCTAATTAGTACACTAAGTGCTAATCCCTTCTTCTTGAGTGTTAAAACTGCCTCACTGATAGAAACCCTGATCTAGGAAGTAAGAGAGAATTAAAATAAAAGAGAGAATTAAAATAAAATTAGAAGGAAACGTGTGATTAATGAATTAAAAATACAAAAATAAAATAAATATTGCTATTGTTTCTATTCATATGTCATGTGCACTATGTTAAACATCTGGAAATAAATATATGTTTAAATATGTATTAATATCAACGGGGCACTTTCTAAAGGAAAATTATTTATGTTGCTGTCTACTACAGTAATTTTATTGCATTTTATGCTGAACTTCCATGAGGAAATATTTTCTCTCTTCTTTTTTGTACCTTGATTTATTTTTAAATTGAACACTGGGTTTTCTGCAATCTTCTCTCAACTTCTACTAAGATCACTGGAATTCAGATTATCAGCTAATTCTATAAATTGAAAAACTAAGCAACTTGAAGTTTGCATGTAATCAGATTCATTTAATCTTAAGGTACAAAAGCTTCTGAATATCCATGAAAAATGCTCAAAGAGCCAAACCCACTCCTTCCCGTCCGCAGGTCTGGTGATCTCCAGAAAGTATCACAGTCTCTGCTATGGTCCTTTCTGGTAGTGAAAGCTGAGAACCCAGGATTAAATTAACCCCATTTCCAAAGTAACCATAAGCAATATTATCTTTGTATGTATCATCTTTGTATCTTCTTTGTATGTATCATCTTTTATTTTTGCTTTTTGCCTGTTCATATTTTTACTCAATAATAAGAGCAATCAAGTAAAGATAACAGAATCCTGCTCCTTTATGGTAATGCAATTCTTTTCATTTCAATTTCTTCACGTTTCTAACTTACAGCTTAGACTGAGAGGAAGTAGTGAGCTGCCAAAAATGACATCTATTTTCTTATCACATTTTTAATGCTTCTAGGATCTCATTTACTGAGCAAAGATCTTGTCTGTCCACCACAAAATTACCAGCTCTGCTAGTTATTAAAGAACAAACATATTTTATCAACACAGTATTGTACAACTTGGAGGAGGACTATGAACGACAGAAAAGAAGAAAACAATAATGAAAGATGATACTGGAGATTTCTTCAGTTCCTAATCATGACTGACAACCCTGGAGAGAAGAGAGATGTGCCTTTCGCAAAGTAAAAAGCTTTTTTATATTTTGATGTTTGGTTCTATTAGAAACGTAATACTATGTATGATTCATGATGAAGGATCTAATTCAGTGGAAAAATAGTAATAAACCTCCTCCTCACATACCTACAGAACAAAACCCTGCAGATGTAAACCCACAGGGTGTTTCACTAATCTGGACTGTGTTTTTGTTGCTGTTGTTTTGTTGGGTTGGTTTGGTTGGGGTTTGTGTGTGTTTGGTTATTTTTGTGGTGTTTTGTTTTTTGTTTGTTTTGTTTGTTTTTTTCTTTTGTTTTTTAATGAAGTAGATATTCCTCGGTCTCTTATGAGTTATGCAATTATTCAGCATTCATAATCCTTGAATTACTTCCCACCAGCTTATATTCTATACTTTTCTTACACCAGGGAGAGAAGTACTTACAACAGGTGAGACATTTCTATCTCAAGTATTCCAGCTGGGATCTAGTATATGACAGGACTAGCATATGAACATCGTTTTCTCTTGGGAGTGGATTTCTGGGTCAAAGCCTTTGCTAGGAAAGAAATTTGAAAGGAATGAGTGGAGTATATTGGATTAGGTTAAGAACAGAGGACTGCACATCATGTTAAAAATATTTGCCTAGCAATTGAGTGAGGATAAAAGCAGCAAAGTAGGGCAACAGTATATAAATATACATATATATTGTTATATATATAGATATCTCTCCTCACACATGCAAAAGTTGTGGGTGCGATTCTTCATTTTCTGTATCTGTTCAATGACTCAGAACTGCATCAGTTTGGTCAGTATGCAACTTCATGGCTTTTTTTTTTTTAATAATCTTCATACTTTGAAATTTTCAGATGACTATAAGAGTTGGTACTATACTAATAAAAATATATTAATATATAGCCATACCACCAATAATCATACATCTTGGCCTGTGCCTCTGCTCTTACAGACTCTCATTTGCCTTCAGTTGGGTTTTCCAGAATTGTTTGAGTTATTACCTACACATTGTGCTACAGAATAACCTCTATCAGCTGGGGAGATACCCACTGCTCCTTCTGAGTTAGAATGACATAGAAATTATCTCCTAGAAAAGCTAAACGCAGCCTGAATCCAAGCCAAGGCAACATTGGGTGCTTTAAAGTAAAATCAGGCTTTATGCGTAAGGATGAAAATCCTTCAGACAGCCTCAGTTCAGCAGCTACAAAGCTTCTGTAAAAATAATACCATATCATTGTGCTTCTTACATCACTTTAGTATAATTATTGGGAATTATTGGGAAGTATAAGCGAATTACAAAACTAGAGAAGGGATATTTCTAGTGATTATAAATTCTCTGATACTCTTGCAAGAATGATTGGTTTTGTGTTCCTGGAAGTGCCTAAAATGACATTTCAAAAACTTTTGTTCTATCTTGAGTTTATAGGAATTTACCAATGAGGGTTATCTTAAAAAGCAATGCTATTTGTAAATAAGCTTGTCTATTTTGTTGAAATATAACCAACAAAAGTAGCAGAAGGTAATCAGCAAAGAATCTAATCAGTAGCATTGCTTTAGTGTGTATCATTAAAACACTTAACTGTCATGCTATTTTTCTTTGCTGCCCTTATTAAGACTTCTTAGTAGCACAATTTAAATGCCACTGAGATAGGGACAAGAGTTTAAAGTAGGATTAATTACTGACCTCAGTTGCACCACACAAACATTACCTGCTGCATTATTCAACCCCTCTACACTCAAACATGCAAGGCAACATGACAAGCACTAAAGTGTAACAGTAGTGGCTGGTCTAATATTACTTTTAATTTGCTAGTTCTATTTAAAGTTAAAAACAAATAAGATTGTGAATAAGCATGAATTATTAAAAACTGTCATTAAGGACAACACATCAGAAAGTTATTTTTGTAATTGTTCAAATTATATTATACTTCTACTGCAAATTACACCAAACAAGCCTCTCTCTTTCATACAACACTGCTGAAATGTGGGGATTACTGCTAAGGGGAGGCAGTAACTAATTGGATAGCAAACTCCAGTACGCTGAGGAGAAAAGAATCAAGCCATAAGAATAAATCTCAAATCCTACAAAAAGACTATGTTATTGCCAGTAATTAAACAGAGCACACAGGATTCCATTCTTGAAAGTTTCAGCTAAACCCCTTCTGCAGCACACTCTGTGAACTTCATAGAATGTCATTTATTAATTTCAGAAGGGTAACTGTCTGCTATGGTTGTAGGATTGAACACACATCTTCAGGGAGCCCAAATATTTCAAACCAGATACTTCAGATAATAAGAGATGAGAAGTAATCAAAAGAAATTTCAGCTACTCTAAATCTGACTGCACGAGAGAAAGCAAAGGAAAATTACCAGAAGAATTGACAACAGGGAGAAATATAAACAGAAAAAAACAGTCGAATCGATTGGCAATTCATGGAAATTGGGATGGCCAAAAAACCCCAATGCTTCCTTTATAAAAATGTTTAACTTTGGCCATTGATTCAATGAAGTAAAGGCAAAAGAAAGAAAGGAGAGCAGTTAAACTAAAAATAATATAATGAACATTATTTTTAACATAAATAATAATTGGATAAACATCAATAGAAGTCAATAAACCTAGAGAAAGGTACAATCCAAAATTATAGCGAAAACACTGTACAAAGAATGAAGAACTCCAAAAGCAAATAGCATACTACTTTTCTTTGGTAAACCTGAAAGCGCTTATTCTCCAAATTGAGACCAGGAAAGAGAGATGTTTATGACGGCAGTCTAAATGTGTATCTAAACGGCAATTATAAATGAGAAGCCCTTCTTTCATCTATATCTTAACTTACACCATATGTTTCAGGGTAAAAAGTGTAGTCAGAGAGCAGGGAGAAAGGCTGTCTCTCTCTCTCTTGTTACTTGAGGAATGAGGATGAATCTTCAAAAGGCGAGTGAAGAACTTGTGTATCTCAAGGAACAGACCTGAACCCAACCTTTAAAATGGACAGAAAGAAAGGATAATTCCTCAAGACACTGAGAAAAACATTTGGAGTTGGCATAATTCAGCAACTCCTTCCACCCCAAGCTTCCAGACTGCGCAGCAGGACTGGAACAAATGTCATTCTGCTAGGAACCTTTGGACAAGGTGCAGATTTATTTTTTAACCATTTAATTCTTCTGTTTCACCCAAAATTTCCCAGCGTATTTTAGCCTACTGTACTAACTTGGAATCCTAACCAAGACCAATTTTAAATACTGGGCTTTTGGTAAGTTCACTTTAGAGAAGAGGAACAAACCAGCAATTCTTACCAGGGCTCCATCTGGTGAAGAGTTCTGCCTCAAATAGCCGAGACCCATAAAAAGAATATTCCAGGCATCATAATTTCTTAGCATTGAATGTTCAATGGAGGAATGATAAATCAGTTTACTCAGTAATAAACAACAGCAGTAATCTACAGAATATTAAGCAACATTTACCAGGCCTAAATAACTTATATTAAAAATCTCACCCATACAGGTATATCTTTTGCCAATTAGATTTTTAGCAGCAGCAATGTCAACATGTAACAAATGATGCGATACAAAAGTGTAAAACAGTAGCATTAAGCTACTAGACTCCATTATCACAGTATCTCCCCAGGTCATAGATATCAGACAACATACTTGCTATAACTAGTATGTTCGTGGAACAGGCAAGATTAAAAATATTAAAACCACATACAGTAAAAAAAATTATATCTAAATTACCACTCACTAGAGGTGGCCTGAATACCATACCTTGAGAAAGATAACTTAAATAGTCTAAAATGTTATCAAAACACACCACAAATTCTTTAGTTTTATTTTTTAGTGATTCACTGTTTCTTGGGTATCCTCTGGCAGTTGTAGCACATTTCAGCATTACGGGATCAGTGACTGATATGCCTGTAATTTTCCTCTGTGGAAGAATTTATGCACAGCTTCAGTGGCATGACAACTGATAAAATACTGTAATTCTTACAGATAGTATTTTGATTCCACTATCATCTACTCCTGAGAATGCTGGGTACCTTACTCAGCAGGTGAAGCATTTACCCAGGGACTAATAATAGAGCAGGTTACAATCAGAAAATTATAATTAATTGGCCATTGAAGCAGCTCCGAAAAACAGGCCTCTTACCATCTGTACGGTACAGATGATGAACAAAAGGAAAGATGACAGTCATTCACCCAGCAAGTCCGTACTAGGGTCAGAAAAGAAATGCAGAAATTCCCATTTACAACATATAAACTCCCAATGTCATCTCTTTAAAAATAAATCAAACTGAGAGTTAATTATTCATTGGGATGAGGGTTTGTAAACTACCATAAAGAGCCCACTGGGCTTGGGAGGAGTAGGAATGACACAGGCTAGAAAGACATAAATGGACAGAGCACACTATAATATAGCAATACTAATTAATAATTCAAATATGGTTGATGTTTAATAGGTTATAAAGTGATTTGGGGTTAATAAACTGACAGACCTTCAACCTTGCAGTGCAGTAAGCACAAGATATATTGCTTCTTAAAGAACGAATGCCAAAACATTGCCTTTGAAAATGAACATGTTATTTGATGAGTCCGTTTATTATACATTATCCCTCACCTGGAAAAGTGGATAATTAATCAGCTATTGAACTCTGTTTATGTAATTCACTGTAAAAGAAGTCAATATTTATCTTGTCTTGAGTTCAGGAAAAGATCACAAAGAAATTGGACTTTTCATAAGCAGGTCTGCCAGTAGCAGGTATAGTATTTCAGTCTCAAAGTCTGTCACCAGAACCATTGAGTGAAGCATGGCACTCACACAATACCCAGTGTATGGAGACCCCTCTGCATGCAAAACTAATTTAAACTCAGAAATTCTGAGCCCTTAAGAGGAAAGATTGCAAATCATAAATTTGCACAAGCAAATATCCACAGTTAGGGGGGTTTTGGCAGTGATGTTGCAAAGCACGTGCTAAAGTCCTTTGAATTCACAGTTCCTTTGCATGCAAAAAGGCTGGTATGCAAATCTCAAATCTGGGTTCTACCCAGTCCTTTTTCTGTTATTGTGAGGTGTATTAGATTTAAAATTAGTACCACCAACCATGAAGTCAAAGGTTTGTTAGGTAGCTTGCTGTTCTGGTTGATACTTATTCACCAAGTAAATCACCAGGATTTTTCCATAATAAAGCATGTCTATATAAATTCAGCAGCCTGTAAAGCTAGAGTATTAGAAATACCGAGAACATCATGAGAATGCGGAGGTCATAGTTGCCACGGGAACATGGCATACCTAGATTAAAGGGTTTGTCACTTGTCAACGGGTCTCTGCATACAGTAGTGACTCGGATTTTATGAAAATCCGTCTGGGGCCGTCAGTGGGTGGTTAATGGAAACATAATCATAAGAAACATTATTGTTTAACCCTGCTGTTTAAGTAACATTGTGTGATTTGAAAGCGCAGAATTATTTACCCTTTCGAATGTGCATCCCATGTATGGTGTACCTTTAGTGATAAATCACCACAGCATTTTTGTTAAACCGATCTATGTTTTCATTTAAGAAGTGAATTTATGAGGGCCCCTTTGGATTGCATAAATTGAATCTCAGAAAAACATTTTACCCTGTTGTACAGATCAGTATTCTTAGCTTAACATATAAACATACTGAATTGTAAAATATTAAACGTACTACATAAACACTGCAGCCATCATGATCATATTCTTTTTATGCTATATACTGTATACTGTCTCAGTAGGCTCTGCAACATACTGATGGAAAATAATCTATTTAGAAACACATTGACTTATTTATCTTATCCTATACACTTACATTCTTGAATCTATTACTATGAATTATATCCTATTTTAAGATAAAATGTGTAGATTTCTTACTTTTCTACAGCTAAATTAATTTTAATAAAGACTGTGAAGCTCTATGAGATGTAAACCATTAATCCACATTAAATAAACATGCAATAAATTAAAGATTTATTACTATCCAACTAGACTTTCTTATAGTTAAGGAATCACCACATTCTTGTTATCCATAGACTGTGCTTCCTTGAAATACTAAATTAAGTTGCTAATTAAAAAAGCAAGCAAAAAGAATTAATTTTCCACCATAATTTCTAACATGCTGTTCAGAACAAAATAAATCTATAGAGATATATTTTTGACTTCTACTGTTTTAACAAAGATTTTGCATATTTGCAAGATGGATAAGATTGTGATGAAACACTTCTGGTTCCATGTTCTAAGAACTAGAAATAAAACTGAGATCTTGCCCAAAGACGTAGTGCTCCTGATTTTAAAAAGAGGAAATGAATCTATTTGTCTTCCAAGCATATTAATTGAAACCAATCTTAGGAGGTACAAAAGAATTTGTTATCCCAGAAGCAAGTCAGGTGTATTTATGTGGAGATACAAGTGCAGAAAGCATATGTTCTTGTAACCAAATTAATGAATCTCCAGCGATCAATGAAAATAGTCATATATCAGAGAAAGACAATTTCTGCAGTGTGAAGTGAATGGGATTACTTTTTGAACCAGCTGAACCAGTTGAACCAGTCCCATTTGCAGCTAGCCTTGTTAGAGGGCATTGCCAGAATGTGCATGATTAATATCTCACATAAAATTATATTCCTTCTTTTGCCTTATGTTAAAAAGAACAGGAAGCTAAAAGGAGCTGTTTCATTGGTCTAAAGGTACAGATTTTGTTTCACAAAAAATGTTAATGTTAATTTATTATCAAAGCCAGAATATGTAGGAAATGCACTGTCACATGGCTAGATAATTTTAAGCTGTTAATCATGCAGTCTTTTTTACACAGGAAGCTTTTATATATTTACATATATGTACATAAAATGGATTTGATATTAAAATGTAAAGCAGGAACAACACGATACAATGCACATATATATTCACCATGAAACGCTCTTGCTTCATGCAAGAAAAGGCTACCAGAGTAATGCATGTTTGAAAAAAGTTAATTTACACAGTTGTTAACAGAAATGAGCCAAGCAGTCTAGAGCAGTAACTGGACTGTCTTCCTTATGTACGCATATTTATATCAAGATATCAGAGATACTTCACATATCAAAAGAATGACCCCTCAGAGGTTCATATTTCTGTGTTTGAGAATTATCACCTCCAGACACTCAGTATTACTACAGATTATTTAGCCCAGTCCTTTCACTGACTGAGCAAATTATGCGCATATGTTCAGTAAGGAGCAGGTATAATTTTAAGCTATTTGCCTACCTTATGTATTGGATGAATTAGCTACTGGTGATGACTATGTTCTTAAGTTTCTTAACTCTTGATGCATTCTCAAAGATTTGTAACTGTATTTCTGGTCTTTAAGTGCATTTTTGGGAGAAAGTTTCATTTCAGAGGCCAATTCTTTTTCTTCTTTCTAGGACAGCCTTTCTCTTGATCAGTTCCAGTTTGAAAAAATTTACACTAGCTGTCCGGTAAGACCATTTGTCAAGCTTGTATATTAATATTAGTGGGGCAATATGCATTTCCCAGATTGAAAATGACTGAAAAGTACAAATACAAAGCATTAGATTATTTCATGAGAAAATGCATTTTCATATATGCATGTGAAGATACAAAGAAAAGCTGTGTACTTCTGAAATCTATCATGAAAAAAAACCAATTCATATCTCAAAAAGTATGTCCTAGCAGCATTTATAATGATACTCCACATTTGTTTTCTTCCCTTCAGAGTTAATATGTACAGTTTGCTTGTTTATTATTACACAAATTCAGCTACTTGCTGTCTGAGGATTTCAGGTGAACGTATACAGCCTAAGCACAGAGCAGTCTAGATCTTTATTTGTGTTTTTATCCAACAACTTTATTAATACAATTACTTTCCTTATGTATGAAAACCTCTGTGAGGGCACGAGGAGCACTGCAGTTATCCAGATTATTTATGTTAAAGGAGAGACTATTACCGGCCTACACATACATGTGCAGGAACAGAAGGAGAACAGAGACCTTCTGTTTCCGTATCCTCTCTCTGCATCAGTGCAGTCTCCTAGTACGGTCTTAACCAGATGGTAGAATTCACTCCTCAGAAAGTGCAAGGTGGCAGGAGATCGAATGACAGCTTAGGTATCCCTTATGCATCAGTCTACAAATAAAGAGTGTGTGCCAAGTACCAACCTAAGGTTGCAAAGACCATATTCCTGTTAATGTCTCAGCAAAGCCTGCAAAGCAAAGTCTCGCCCAGAAACTCCCTTGAGATGAACACAGTGCAGAGTAGAGCCTTAAAAGTGCAATCTCGCCCTTAAGGTTACAGATGAGCTTCCTAAATGCTCAGTCAGCAGCAGAAACATTAATCATCGCTTCAGTCAATCACAGCTTTCAAAGGTTACAAAAGTACTGCCTGAGACATCGTTAATACATAACGATTTATAATATATCAATCCCTAGTAGAGTCTAAACACCTTTTCACAGTTCCTCCTAGAACAACTTCTTCTAAGCTACTACATTAAGATTGTGAATCAATTTTACACCTAAAATAATCTCTAAAAGATGCTTTCATTAAAACATATTGGACTGGTAAAAGTCAATTTGACCTTTGCAGGTTTGTATTGTTTTCTGAGAGCTTGACTTTAATTACAGTCTTATCCAATGGCTTTCTCCAGAAAACAATATTATTTTACATGTGCCTAGCAAGCACTGGTTGACTCCAATTTTCATAATCCTAATGGGATTTACACTAGATTTGTGTGTTACCACATCAGTTTTAAACTCATTAGTTAAGGAGACTACATTTGTTCCAAGTTACTTCAGATTTCTGTTCTTTAATACCTACCAGCTTCTGAAAAAGATTTTGGAGTAAGGTTATCTACAAACACAAATGTTTCAGAGGCATCTATGTCTAAGTAACAGGAAAATCATAAGTAAAAACAACCCAACAAACAAGTAATAAAAATGCAGTCTTGCAGTCTTTGTGCTGCTAAAGATGATGTAATTTTATAATATAACTCACTACACCTGGCTGTAATAATCTACTCCCTATTCATTTGCATGTTTAAGAGAATTGCTCTGATATGATTTAGGGGATGTTAATTTGTAAAAACCAATATTGTCTAAAATTTTTGAGTCTTCATTTGTCAAAGTACCCTACTGCTGTTAAAGACTTGTAATTTATAAAAATTAATTTTATAAAACACTCCTCCTGCGAATTCCACCGAAACATAACAAAATACAGGTGCATTGTGTTTTTGTCAATTTTGAACAAAATCTTGAAGCTTTGTATAGAATATTTTGCTCACAATTATTCAGAAGCAATTGCTAGAACTCTGCACCTTAATATGCTTATGTACATGTATATGTTTATAGAAAAGTGCCTGATTTACTTCTTGGTGATACTTCAGCCTTAATTTCATGCTAACCCATTAAAAATAAAAGAATCCCATAGTTTCCAGAAGTCTTCAGCATTTCATCTGGCTTCCAAAGGCTAACAAAAATAATATTGTGACATTTCTGTTAATTAAGACACGCTGTCCAGTTTTGAAGTCCACTGATGTCAACAAAAAGACTCTCATTCAACAGGTATTGGATTAGGGCCATAGCTGGCATTCAGTCCTATTCAATAGATTTTCTTTTTCTGCCATTCCTTCCAAATCATTCTTTTAAGAAATGTGCAGTTGTTTGGAATAAAACATACAGACTCTGAAGCCTTCTTAATGGATTCCTGGTAGATGCTGCTGTTTTAATGAATCAAGTAAAAGATGCATTAACACAGTAATGGCCAGCAGGGTTATTGCTCACATTTTAGCAATGTACTGGCCAGCATGAATAATACTCTAGTAATATATTAAGAAGCAACACCTGGCAAGTCCCCATGCTAAACCTTCAAGCACTGCAGTGTTAATTGTAGTGTTGCTCCCAAATTATTAGTACGTAGAGTTTAAATGTATAGCTTTGAAATAGGAGGTACTTCATATTTATCAGCATCATACTTGCAGACTTTATCAAAGATGATGTGTACTGGACACTGAAGGACAAATATTACATCCTTTGGTATTAGAAAAAAAGAAAAAAGCGTTCCTCTTGGAACCCATTTTCAGTGTATATAAATACCTGATCTCTTTCAAGCTCCAAGTCTAAACAAGAAAACAAAAAATATTATGTAAGTGGAATATATATTTCGGGAAATTCTACTAATAAGAGCTCTAAAATCCTTATACTTTCTCATTTGGCCTATTCTCATGGATTTCTGTTGCTGCTTTTGTTTCAGTGGAAGATGTTGGGTTTTTTTTTCTTAGCTCTGCTTTTAACCATTGCCCTTCATTCTCCCTGTGTAGCATTTTACGTTCAGTCAGTGTTCTAGAAAGCAAACAGCTAGAACAAGTAAAACAGACCAGGAAAAAAAGAAGAAGTGTGAATGAATGTTCTTCTGCAGGAAACTTTTGCCCGGTAATGTCTCAATTTGACATTTCTTTAGAAAAAATAGCATTAAATGTCTTGATAAGGCTCACGTAACAGCTTGATTATAATATAAAAAGATGAAGCTAGAATGAAACACATTGAATGGCCCAAAACAAACACTGTGTTTCCTGCAGGATGGAAATTCTGAGACTTTAACCAACGCCAGTCATCGATGGAGAAGTTTCTGATGCTTTTGTTGAATCAGCATAATTGCGCTCCTCAAGATAACTGCTGAAATATCACAGTTCTTAGTCAAACATTATACACCATGTCTCAAACCCACAGTTTATCACCAATCCTTATGAGTATTCAGGATGTTTTTACAGTATTTAAATGTTGCTTCTTACCTGCTGAAATACTGGACTGATTTTTGCCATGTGGCATTATGCATCTTTCCTTTCTTTGTTTCTTGGTTCCTGAAATTTCTCCTTATAACAAAACACAGAAGTGGAGCTCCAAGTAAACACTTTCTTCAGTTCATCCTGTAGATCTAATGACTAGTTGTGACTTTCGTGATTTTCTAGAGCCTGGGAAAAGTGTTTACTCATTGCTGGCATACAGAGTTCTGCAAAGTAGAGTAATGAGGTATCATCAGACTTCCTAAACTTCTTCATATTTTCAAATAAAGCATATAGTTCTATAAACGGATCATGATAGAGCATACATTTCACAAACTTAATGTAAATTTACATTTCAAAATGTAAAAAAATAGGTTCAAGGGGATATATCAGTAAAATATTTCCCACATTTTAAGTAAGGAAGCAACTAAAATTTAACACTTCAGTTACAAAGGATTTTTAGAAAATAACTCTGCTGCTTAGCAAATAGCTGTAAAAATGATTTGCAGTATTGATAAATGATCTAGTGTAAAATATTAATGAAGAATTTAATAATGTTGCCCATTAAAGTATATGGCAAAATTCCCACTAACTTCATCTGAGGTTGGAATTTTGTCTTTTCTTAAAAAAGCTCTAGAAGGAGGCTGTTACATCAAACACAAACTATCGATTTTATCATGTTATATTTCTGAAATTAAGACAAAATTCTAATTCTGGGTAAGGCAAATGGAAAGTGGATGGGGTTAACTGTTGTAAGTACAGTGAGACTTAAGTCACACACTGCCTGTACAGTGTCATAGATCTAGATCGTATAGGGTGTTTCAAAAAGATGGACCCAATTTGAAATCACTGTTTCTCTGCAACCACAAACCACGCACGAATGAAACTCTTCCCACTTGAAAGGGCAGATGATTACCGCTAGGTGCCTTTCCCACTGCACAAACAGCTCCTAGCCTCATTAAACCCTTCGTAAATTTTTGTGTAATTGTAACATGTTGCCATCGTGACATATCCTGCTTTGAAAGTGAGTCCATCTCTTTGAAACACTCTATATTTTAAGCATAGAATGGATCTTTAATTTTCACAAAGCCTGTACAGGCTGAACAGTCAGACCCTCATTACACTGCTTCACAATAAGATTCTCCTAACACAATACCAAAATGCCTCTTCTGATGTTTGTAATTTGTAAATTAATAAATTCCAAATTGAGTTTTGCAGCTGCAGAATCTGAAAAAATGACTGAAAAGCTGTACCACTGTATCTTTTGTTCTGTAGAGTTTGTTCTCAAATAATTACTTGGAGACTTTACATCTTGGGCTGTTTTAGTCTCTACTGTGCTACTTACGTGTGCTACCACAGACTCGGAGCCATTCCAGACCTACCCTAGTAATGGAAGTACCTCTGAATTTTAAAAGCAAATGTATTTTTTTGCTTTCTAGTAACATCACTAAGGTTCACACTCTAAGAAATGATACCATTAAAAGAAGCCCAGGCTGCTAAGCCATGGATAACTGGGTTAAATCAAGAAGTGTATTGCTGTCACCACCTATTGGTTATCTGTTTAGGTGTAAAAACCAAATCATTTTGAGAACAGAACGGAAGCTAATTAAAAAAACTAACAAACACAACAGAAGAATTAATAAGAAACATTAAGTTTAAAATCTCAAATTCAAGTCATTAATTGAGAGCAATTTAAAAAGCCATTTAAGCGTATGCATAGGAATGAGAAACAAATGTGTCCAGCTCTTTGTGCTTATCAGTAGGAAGATTACTTCATGGTAGCTGAAACATCTGACAGAGAAATGGATCCTTAATCTAGTAACATAAAAAAACTAATTTCTGACAATCCCTTTCAAGGGCTTAATCTAAATTGCCAAGGTAATTAGCCTTGTTTATTGAGGTTTACCCTATTAACTTTCTCTAACATGCTAAAAAGGCAAAAGATTTCCACTAACAGAAAATATATAAGCACAGTAAATACATTTAACCACCCTACTATGCACCACTGTATGATGCTAAAGCTATAATGAAGAAGGCTGGCAACTGTGTGTCAAGATAAAAACAGTGGCAGGGAAGACCCAGAAGTTTGTGGTCCAGTTCAAGTAAACAGGACTTTGGCCAGATCAGCAGCATCCAGCATGGCCAGGACACTGGGACAACCTGGACAGGATTTGCCTGTGCAAGATGGATGGACCGGGGATGCTGTTTACACTGCCTGCACTCTGCAGACTGGCAAAGACTAATAACCCAGCTCCGAAGGAGTGCAGGCTACTCTCTATATAATGTGTTAGCAAATACTGCATTTGGCAAGGAATTCAGTAGGGTGCTTTCCAAGCTTGAAAGGGCTTTCTGGGACTGTTTCTGACCCCATTCAATTCAATTCTTTGTAGCATGGCTTCCTTCCAGGACTTTCAACATGCGATTCATTCAGGGAAATGTACTATAAGTCAATGGAAGGTTTGCCTGCATAAGAAGTACGAGTTCTGTCTCTATTACCAATTAATCTTTGGAAGTCAGATTGCATGCAATTTATTTTAAAAGTGAAGTTACTTTCTAATAGTTCACTTGCATTGTACACACACAGGAGTAGTAGTGACATTTTGTAAGAATTCTAAGACTGGGTTCCAAAATAGTTTGTTGTTTTTTTGAATATAAAATCCAGTATGACATTGATAGGAAAATTTATTATTTTTATTCTACCATTATCTATGAAATAACTACAAAAATGTGGATGAATACTTTTAAATTGTATTTTTAAATTGATCAAATACAAACAAGAGTCTTGACTTGTCAATAATCTGCGTATAAAATAATCTGATATTTTCTGATTATTGCAGTTTGCTTTGATTTAGCATGTATAAAGTGCTTTCCATCTCTATTGAACATTATACCAGAGAACACCTGAGTGAACAGGGAAGCAGCACAGGGAGGAAAGTGGGATTTCAACAAAACACAACACATGTGCCTATCTTGCCCAAGTCAGCTTTCAGGGCTTCTCACTATTCATCCCGAAATCAGTTGCTGAATCTGGGTCTGAATGCACACAAAACATAATGGATCGCAAAGGGCAGGAAACTGTCACAGTGACTTGATCATGAACACCCGAGGAATGGAAATCATTCTAAATAAAGAGCAAGACCAGGATGAGCTTACTGAACTGACACAACCACGGTCACTTGTGGTAGAAGCTGATTCTGTGTGTGAAGAGGTGGTCAAACTCTAGCCAGAATAGTTCACACACTTTCTTAACACAGGCTGGGACTGAGCAACTGCTCCTGGAAACCCCCAGCACTGCCCCAGGAACAGGACTCCAGAAGAGCAGGGGGTTTGCAATCTCACCCAAACAGATGAATAAAAGTCTGCCTGCTTGCAGATAATTTCCGAGGAGAAAACAGGGCTAGATTTGTCACGTAGGAGTATTCATTCTGCATCATTCACTCCGCTTCTCCACTTGAAACAAACCTTCTCTTTGTGTAATAGTAATGCTCCCTAATTATTTATGACTGACCAATTATTTAAGTGTTAAGTTAATACTATATATAGTCAATCTGCTTGCATTTTGTGCCACACAAGGATTCTCATTTTATGGACTGTACTTCTCCGCTTCCCTTAAATGATGCCAAGTAAATTAACATCAAGGTTTCTGCCTGCTAGTTTGCTCAAACAGACGTGACTTCTTAGATATCTTTTAAACTAGTTCTGACATTTTAATGGGATATAATTATTATAATGAGAAATCCATTATAGAGATGAGATTGAGGTCATATTAGGAAAGCATTTCCCCCCTTTGTTGTTGTATGCAATGCAGTCTGTTGATCTTTTAAAACAGACTTAAGATTTCTAAAACTGAAGATAAATATAAAATGTTTATGCAAGTAAAACAAAGTAAATCCTGTGTGGAAGCATCTCTGTTTATATAGATCTAAGGCAAAACATCTTGTATGTATATTCACAGCGACTTTGAGAAACCCCTAATGCTATTCTGCAGGTATACAGCCCTTAGAGAAAAAAACAGAGGAGCTCTGAATTCCCCCTTTAATCTATCTTGTGTTCTATTTTGTACATCTGTCAAACTACATAATATTTCTTATGTAATACAGGCATATAGAAAGCATTTTTTATTTCCAGCTGGCATACTTCTAAATTCAAATGCTCAGACATAATTTAGTTATTTTTTCCCTATATGTGGACTGTTTATTTACTTTACAAACTTGCACAGAAAATGTAACTGTACACTAAACCATTAGTATTCTGTTGGAAAGATTTGTGTTTTGTGTTGGAGGCAGTTCACATTAAACTCAAGGTCTTAATACTCCTTTGAGGCTTCTGAAGCCCCATGGCAACTCTTGAAAAGACTTTTATTTCTTCAGCATATGTAAATTGGATAGGGTGAAGTCAATGTGATTTAAAGCTAACATCTCTTCAAGAACTCAGATGAGACAAAGGTTTTATTAAATGAAATAGTAAAGGAAATTGAAGTTCCACATTTCAATGTAATGTGATCATGAAGATGGAAAATAATATTTAGTGAAATTAAAAGTGCAGACTTGAAATTTACATCACTTTAATCTACATCTGTTCTTTTCATTTAATTTATCTGACATGCCCCACTTCTTCCAGGGGAATTACAGAACAAGATCTATTGGATATAGGGATATTAGCAAGGCTGCATTGGGGTCATATATTGATTTATGCAACAACCTTTTTACTATATTAATTAGGCAGAGATAATAGCAAAGTAAAAAGAAGAGTTAAAGTTTGTATCACACAGAGATCCTTGCCTATGCTTATAATTAAATACAGTATTTATATTCATGTGCCTTCATAAACTAAAACTTTTCATAAAGTTTTAGTGTGAAAAATAGACTTGGCTTCAAATTATTTCTGTTTTAAAAGTGAATACATTTAACTTTTACTGAGATGTCTAATTTAAATGGTGCTACATTAGCACCTAATGAGTGTTGTGGTTTAACCCCGGCTGGCAACTAAGCACCACGCAGCCGCTCTCTCACTCCCCCCCAGGTGGGATGGGGAGAGAATCAGGAGAGTGGAAGTGAGAAAACACATGAGCTGAGATAAAGACAGTTTAACAGGCAAAGTAAAAGCCATGCACACAAGCAAAGCAAGACAGGGAATTTATTCATCGCTTCCCAGTGCAGGCAGGTGCTCAGCCATCTCGGGGACCGCCAGGCTCCATCACACATAATGGTTACTTGGGAAGGCAAACGCCATCACTGCAAATATCCCCCACTTCCTTCTTCTTACCCCACCTTTATATGCTGAGCATGACGTCAAGTGAGTTATGACCCTTTGGTTAGTCGGGGTCAGCTGTCCCAGCTGTGTCCCCTCTCTAATTCTTGTGCACTCACTGATGGGGTGGCACGAGGAGCAGAAAAGGCCTCAACTCCGTGTGAGCACTGCTCAGCAACAGCTAAATCATCCCTGTATTATCAATGCTGTTTCCAGCACAAATCCAAACCACAGCCCCGTACCAGCTACTAGAAAAAAAATCAACTCCATCCCAGTCACAACCAGCACAAAGTATAACTGCTTGTCACAAACTGATCTATGATCTATACCAGGTTATTTGGGTCACAAAATTATTTAATCCTTTACATTTTCTCAGACATTCATAATTAATTGTTCAGAGATCAAAATAGTGCATTACCTGATAAGGTATTTCAGGTATTTTTCCAGAATTTGAAAAAGGAAGAGCAGAGGGAACAAAATAACGCAAAACTTGTTTACAGCTACTTAAGTTTTAAATTAATAGTTTTCATGGCAGAAGGGAACATGGACAGTTCCCCTTAACATTTAATGCATGATGCTTGAAGACGAGTATCTCTACAGTATGAAGGATACAAACAGCTCAGAGAAATAACAACACACATATGCCAAGACAGGTAAAGAGATTATTTCCTTATCATGACAGCAAAATGACATGAATGTACAATGAATTCTAATGAATGTATCGTTACAGGAAGTTCAGAATTCCATTTCTCCCCTCTCTAATGCATCCATATTTTACACTGAATTCTAGTTCCCATGACACAGCATACCTAATTTCAACACCATGGCAAAACAAACCAAAAAAACCAAAAAAACCAAAAAACCCCACACCAATTTTTCTTGAAAAACCACAACCAAAAAAAACCCCAATGCTATGCTTGTGAGATGGCAGGATTTTCTGTGAAATACGATATGCCATACGCTGAGTACTACATGTGTATGACTGAAGTCTTATCAGTCACATGCAGAGATAAGGGGTGCTTTGTATAAATGAAACATTATTCTTCCAAGTGCACTGGCCATAGATAACGAATTTTGCACCATTGTTTATATTGATCAGCTGGCCCTTCGTTATCTGACTACTACTTGTTTCCCAGATCCACAACCCTTAAATGTGCGATATAACAACTGAAGTTGTGTTGTTAAGTTGGTTCAGCCATGTAATAAGAGAATTCTGTTCTGCTATGGAGATCAAAGGGAATACAAGTGCAGATACCTCAGGATTACTTGGTAAGTCATGTCAAGAAGTCCCAAATAAGCAAGACTGTCTTTTCAGTTACATGTCTGCAATTGCACTTCTTTCCAAGCACCTGTCTGTGAACACAGAGTCGATATTACACATCTAACATTTAGACAGGAACGAAGAGGACACGAAAGATTACCACAAAATTCTCACCATAAAGTCAACAGTGTAAGCCTTGAGCAAGGCCAGAGTTGAAGTGTTGGTGGTAGATTTATGCCTTCATACAGCTGAAATAATAGTTTTCTGAGGTTGAGAGAAATTATGGAACTTCATTAAAGCTGCCATCATGGACAAATTTTGCAACAAAGACTGCACACTTGATGAATGATGCTGTGTGCCTAAGTGCACTGTCTGATTTAGAGTTCAAACCTTTTGTAGCACATTACATGAAGATAAAACATTTTGTGCCCCTATATTTTGGGCTCTATATTTTTGACAATATGTTTCATGCCTCATCTGCCACCAAAGTAACGAGATTTTAGGCAGTGTTCGACAACTGACTTCACATTTTTCAGGGCAAAAACCCAAATGGGTTATTTTTCTACACTAGTGTACCGCTAATTCAATGAAGCCCTGAAGTATATGTAGACCTTGAAGAAGCCAAAGTGTAAAACATTGACTTCACAACACAGAGGAGACAAGAAGCAAAAACACTGATTAATTATTGTAGCTGCCCATTGGTTCCTAGAATATAGTCTCCCATTTAATTTTTTTTCCAAATAGTAAGGTGTACTGATGCATCACTAATTTTCTCAGAAAGTAAACAACTGCTCACATTTACATATACAGAAATACAGACCACAGATCTCACTTTTTAAGTGTTAGGTAAGATTTCTGTCCCAAATCTGGTTTTGCTTTCCCTAAGACACTTGGGATTGCAATCACCTGCACAGAGTCAAATCCTGACTTAATCTGAAGACACATCAAGGTGACATTGATTCTCGAGGCTAAGATCTTATTCCAGAGCACCTACCCGCTGCATGGCCGTGCAGGAGATGAAACGAGTATTGCTTTCTCCTGACTATTCCAAATGTAAGGTTGGCCATGTGAACTCCAGGACAAAACAAGAAGGAAAACTCTAATCAGAAACCAAATTAGTACCTGGACTACAGCTGAACGTTGCAGAATTGTGTTTGTAGCATGCCCTGTTCCACGTTCTCTCTCCTTCCAATCTTATCCACCTTACCCTGTTTCCCAAACAGCAGCAGTGCACTGGGAGATGTGCGTAGGACTGGGATCTTAGAGTGGCTGATGATAACATAGAATAAGTCTATGGAGCTGCCTAGCTTTTCCCAGCCATTTTTGGCATAAATCATGCCCATCTGTTCCCTTTCATGCTGCAGTCCAGAAGGAAGCAGATGGGACCTACTCTGCAGTCTTCTTCTGAAACTCATATTCATTATAACCTCATTTTAAAAATGACAGTCTTGCTGTCAGCAATGCTGCTCAACCAGTTTTTTTCCCCTTTACAGAAGCAAAAATAACCTTTACAATAATAGGCTTTGCCCATAAAGGTCATAATGTTAAAGAGATACTAATAAGTGAACCATCTCCTCATCCCTGGAAGCAATCTTTTTTCCATTCCAAGCCTTGGACTGGATCTGGGCATGACTCCCTAACATGTGGTGTGGCTGATGCTCCTCTGCTATTTTTCAGCAGAGGCAGGGGGTGAATGTTTTTTTCTACTGTGTCAGAAACTGCTGCTGCTTGTTTCACTTGTTGCCAGATTGTTAGCTCTTTTTCTTCCTGACGTTCTGCTCTCAGGAAAGCACTTTGCTATTTCAAGTTGACTTGTTTTCAGTAAGTCTTTAATAAGTTTTGCTTTTCCAACATCATTAAAAGACTACACATAAAAATCTCTGGATAGAGAAACAGTTCGGTTTTCTGCTGCTGTTCTTATCGTGGTTTTGAGTATAGGTCTATTATTTAAACAAATTCCATTCATTTGATGATTAACTTTTCACATGGACTTAATGTATAATTCTCCCCCTCTGCTTTGCACCTGAATCAAGCACACAGTAATGCTCTCCTGACATCTTAATTAGCAGTTTTATATTATTTTTCAGATTTTTTTCTTTTCTTTTTTTTTCTTTTGTAACAGAAAGAAGGTCATCAGCAATTCTTTTCCTCCTGTGGTTTTCCTCAATGAAATAATTAATTCAATATTAAAACTTTTGCAAAGAGAATAATGCTATTTATTGCAATCAGAAGAATACCTTGATTTTGGGACATATCTGAACATAAGTATCTATGAATTTTTTACTTATAGTATTTTCTTCCTACAAGCTGTGTTGATGTGCTGATTCAGGCAAAAGCAATGGCCCATTAAAATGGATTTGATGGTTCTGTGCCAAATCAGTTCAGGTTCTATCCTTCTCCCATGGTACATATTTCTCAAGGACCAAACATCACATTGATCATTCCTGTCCAGGTCAACATTAAATAAGTGAAAGCAAATCCCAACGGAAGAGATACAGGACACTCAAGGGTTCACCCTTCTCCTGTTACCTTGAGGGTGGAGCAGGCAATGTGTAGTTGGGAATGAATAGAATTCTACTTCTGTGTTCATCCCTGAGTCTGACAGGAGAACTGTAGAATATGAGAAATGTGCATAAATAGATAATAATGATCAACATTAAGAAATCCAAGAAGACAAACAGAAATGCTGCTCATTAGGAAAGCTTCTATGACTTCCCTACGCAACGCTCAATCTGACCTACAGTGAGAAGGCACTTTTCACACTGCTGCATCTTAAGCAACAGTCCTGTTGATTAATTCCTTTACATTGTCCTGACATTTTTTCTAGGCAGGCATTTTTTAACAGGGCAGAAAAAGCAAAATATTTAGCAAGTCCAGACTGACACAATCACAGAACGCTGCCCTTCCTCTCTTTGCAGTGGAATACATGAGAAATTGTTGTGTTGTTTTTTTTCCTATGCATTTGACCTCAGCTTCAGAACATGTCTTTATGCCTTCTGGTAACCTTGAAGAGTATATAGGAGTATGCAGAATCTTAAACATCTCTCATTCCCTCAAGTAAACTGGAAAACATTACAGTCTGTTCCATATACATGAGTTACTGCCGTCTAGTGCTGATGAATCAGGCATGCCACATACCCGTTTTTGCCAAAAGGCAAGAGTGGTTATCGCTTCCTTTTTGCACAGCTTAAGTAAATTATTTATTACAAGTTCAATTGAATTTTAAAATACAAAAATATATTACTTGCCTTAACTTTAGATTCTATTTTTTTTCCCTAAATGTTTAAGGTATTTAAAATACAAAGAAATAGAAAAGAACATTGAAGAAGTATTTAAAAATAAAACAATCATCCTGCACACAGTTTGCTGCTGGAGTAGAAAGATTCTGATTTACCACATATCATCACGCACCACATGCAAGAAGCGCACAGCTTACACATGTACATATTTTGGTTTATATGGTATATTTAGCTTCTCAAATAAATGAGAAAAGAGCATTCAGAGCTCATGCAGAATTCTCCTGCCCAATTGCACTATCAATTCTCTCATCCTCTCTCTTTCACTTCAGGGTTATAAATCTTTGTTTCTCTTTGAAGAAGCTGCATTAATATTTGATTGGAAAACTTCACAAAATGTTAGAAAAACATTACACCAAACACGGAGTAATGCCCAACAGAGTAAACAGCAGGATTTGTGTTATGTAGTTTAGTTATGCATTTGCATTTCATTCTAATATCACTGACCTACTAAAAAACCTGCTCTCATTCTTACTGTATGAGGGAAATTTGTTTTCCTCAAATGAAATTAAACCAGTGAAAAAGTCCCATCTAACTTGGCCATTTTGGGGTGGATGCTTAAAAGGTATGGACTTGTTTTCAAGGCATTAGAGAAACGCATAATCAAATAAGTAGCTCTTAGCAATGTGATATACATTACATTGTGCACAATTCTTCCTTTTGATTTAATAACACTTATTTTATGATGCCAGATGCACTATAACTCTGATATTAAAAGGCATTCAAGTACTGAGGGTCAAACCTTAGATGAATCTGAAACTATAAAAAATTGATAGATTTGGACACAGAAGGGTCACTGGAAAGAAAAAATAATTCAAAAGTTTTATCTTGAGCAAATGTAAGGACTATTCTTATGTAGCATCTAATATATTTAATTCAGTAGTCTAAAATATTTATGTTACACGGGTTAAGAGTGAGAGGGAATATGTTGAACTTCAGATATTCTGGTTATGAGAATGATGAGTCTCCACTTCTGGATCCTCATTATGGAGAAATGTATTATGAGATGATGCCCCTACCATCTACCCCTCAGCTGCACACCCACAGTGATGCTGAAAAATGCATTTCATTTCAGTATTTTTTCAGTTCCAGAGCTTCTTATTAACCTTATTTATCTGTCAGCTGTCTATTAGGATTCAGGTACTGAAACTGTGTGTGTACGACGAACTAATTAAAGCTTCTGGAATGTAATATTCTAAGGTCCTAGTACTGGGTGTCTTCGTACACAAATTACATCATTTTAATATAAACTACTAATGCATTTAATTAAGCCATTGATAAAACCTATATTCAGACTTCTGTTTTAATTCAATTTATTTTGAATGTTGAGCAATATATTTTAAAATAATAATGCTAAAAACCTGCTTAAATATCCAACTGCTTGATTTTAATACCCACATTAATGATTTCATAAAATATCACTTTAAAAATCAAACCAAACATTTGCATACATAATGCACTTCTCAGTTAAAATTTAGAACCACGTGTCAAAACGGTGACAGTTTGTGTAACAACAAGCTTAAGAGTAATTTTTAAAAACCAAGCAAACACTTTCGCAGGCGAGACCATTTTCTCTTGATTTTACAGTCACTCAGATGTGACTCCAGGATGCATTTCTGTGTCTGTGTAGTTTGAGCTTTTCCAAACACAGAACTTCCACTGGTGTCTCAAGTGAGATCCTGCTCCATATCCTTCTAAGTCCCAAATGAGTATTTGTTCCAGTTTTGAAAGTCCAAGCTGTATCTTTCCTTCTAAAAGAACTCTGTATTTGGGACAAGTACAGAATATGTAATAGATCTGCTGTACAGATCCACTTTGGATTAGAAGGATGATTTTATCTTTTATCTCAACATGCCTAATTCTCTGTAGAATAACAGAATGTGAAGTTTCACTTCCGCATGTACAGATTCCTCTCTCAGACCACAGCAGAGCTGGAGAACAAATTCAGCCCCTACAACTCCCTTTGTACAGGCTTTCTGCAATACTGTCCAATATAAATTGCTTTGTAAAGTTGGTTTTTTTTTTCTAATTTCTCCAATTGTAAGAGAGAGGTTAACAAAATACCTTCGAATTAAAAGTACTCTGAAAGGAAAAAAAGCTCCATAAATTCAAAGGGTAGGTAGAACATTACTATTTGATAATTTCTTGCAGAGCTTTTTTTTTCTTTTCCCCTTTCTCCTTTATTGTGGTTTCTCTTTACAGCACCTGGTTTTCCTGTTCTTTCATCCATTTTTCTATTTTCTTCCCATTGCTGTCAAAGATGTTGTGAAACGGTGTGACATTGCAAAATAAATGTAACTTCTACAATGGAGGAAAAAGGTTTTCTGTTTGCTTTAAAAAGCAGCAACTGATAGAAGATCGTCCAAAAGCACAAAAATTCTGCTTTGTCCAGTTGCTGGTTTTGAACTGCTCTAAATTTTGCTCCTCCATCATGTAAGTTACATTAATGTACAAGTCACTTCTGAATTGGGCCTGCCATTTTTGTCTACGAGCTTCACTTAAAGGTTCAAAAAAATCAGATGGTGAACCTGTCCTCCTACCATTTCAAAGCTTTTAATGCTGTAATTCATGCTGCCTCACCAGCACACTCTAGAATTGTATGCCTGCTGTTATTACGATTCTGTGCTGTAATTCATTACTAGCAGACTTCACCGATACAGATTTGTTTTTTTCAAATACTAGTATCTAGCCGTGTATGCTCATCAGATCAAAGATCTTTGACCACAGGATTCACATGCCCAGAGATTTACACTGTTTCATGTTGATAGAGCAGGAAGTATTCAAGTCTGCTACCAATATGTCTCTACATAGTGACATTATTTATAAAGAGGACAGCTTTTCAGTCAGATCTTCCTAAGGTTCAGTGCATATCCTAATTTGTAACATTTCTAGAGTACTACCATACGTATTTTTTTCTCTGTCACTTCTTTATCATACTTCAAATTCAGAGAAGCCCGGCGCCCAAAAGATCTCTCCCCCCTTTTTATCATGTTCCATACTTCTTTGCAGCAGCAATTTGCAATGAAGATATCTGACTACTCAACTATTTCCACACTGCAGACAGTTACATTTTTTCACTGTAAAAGGTATGACCTATTTTGAAAATCTTCTCCCACTGTCTTTAATTTGCTTGCATATCTTAATTATTATCCCTGAATATTTATACTAATGTGCCGTTATTAATGAATTTATACAGTAACAAGATGTAAAACCTCATCACTGACAGTTGAACTGAACAGATAAAAGACAAGTTTCACATTTTCATTTAAAATAATTCTACTGTCATCCTTTTGGTCCACCCTGTCTACCGAAGTTCTTACCATTCACTCAGTCAGATTCTTAGGCAAACAGTCTTCTTTGTAATTAGAATGAGTAGAAATATAGGTATGTGTATAACGAACACCAACCAGCCACCTTTGTCATTTACTGCAAGCCGTAAGTTATGCCAACAGCTATTAATCAACAAATTGAGTCAAAGTTGACTGAAATCAACAGAAGTCTTGGATCTGACCCTGAATGTGGTGGAATTTACGTAAGAAAAAGTTATATTCGTACACACGCGTGCAAGTATGTAACATAAAGACAGTATGATCATACTGGGAGGCAAAAAATACCTATGGTCAGACTTAAATTCACTTGCTTGTGAGCATGCTCTTCCTAACTTCTAATGTTTTGAGCAGTGTATTTGGCTGTAAATTGTGATGCTTCTTTTTCAATCAAGATTTCTCATAGCTCAATTATGCCAAAAGATTACAGTAGTAACCTAGTTAAGTAGTATGGTGTTCTAGGTTTCTTAATGACTTATAACAGATGCCAAAAAGGCAAAACCCTAGGGTTTTGTGAGAAACAACTCTCTTGACTTTATGCCTTTAAAATGGGGTTTAACAATGTCTTCGGGATTCAGTTTGTGCATGTTAATTTTATGCTTTCATCCAACTTCCATTTTATTTTATAATTCATTTATTTCTCTTGTCATTTTTACTATATTTTTCAAGCCAGCTGTCTCATTAAGATAGCTTTTGGCCACCAACTTGATGAAGCCCCTGCTGAGAATGCAATGTTTCTCCAATAGTATATAATTTTATACACTGTAACGGAAAGATTAGCATAATGTAATCTTTTCCATATTGGCACAGATTACTCTAAATAATGTAGCTCAATTCTTTTCTATACCCTTAACAAGTTGGATCAATCTTCCACCTTATGACCCAGAAATAATTCCTAGATTCAGAATCCCACGTCTTAGGAGTTGAGCTCTCCTCCACCTCATACAAGAAATAACCCTGTCCTAATCAAATCTCTGGATGAGCGTCTCTTCCCTGACAGACCTATAGGTATTAAATACTTCAGGCATATGACCCTTCCTCTCGCTGACTTCACTGGAGTATGTACAAGATGTTATTTAAGAAGTAAATTTCCCTTCTTTACACACCAATATTTGAAGGCCTTCTCACTTCCATGATCTGCTGATGCTGTGGGGCAGCAGAGGCTCCTCCTAGTGCCTGAGAGAACCTGAAGTTGAGGACACGATGCTCACCTTGTGTTCACTGCAGCAGCCACTCTGTAATTTGGGTAGCATGCTGGTCTCCAAAGCTTGTGTTCCAGTCAGAATCCTGAGATATCCAGGGGGACACTGCAATCGGTGTCGACTCCAACACAACACGATAACCAGAACACCTTGACCGTAGGAAAAAAATTCCAAAATAACAGTTGAGGATTTGTCTTATTCTTGTTTACGCTGAGAGGGTTAGGGAGATTATAATATCTTTTTTCAAAGGACATAGTACACACAATTGTAGTTTTAGACACAAAAAGATCGATGACAAAAGCTTCCAAGAAAAGGTATTTTTGCTCAGTGATACTTTTTTTTTTTGCTGGCATGGAGGTATAAAAAGAAATCATAATTAAGATGGTGTTCTCTAAACTGCCAAAATGCAATTCCTCATTAGTTTGTTTTGGAAGCAATGAAAAATAGTGTTTTTCTTGATAATTCTCACTAGTTTCACGACTTTTCACAAATCCGCTAGGACTACTGAACCAACCAGACAGTTGCCTGAGATCTTCCTGACAAGCACAATTCTAGTACTTTGCTATTCTGCTTGTCAGAAAGCAACATGCATGCTCAAAGAATCAGCAATTTGGGACGAAAAAACTGTTCTCTTGGAAAACTCCCAACCAGTACTACTTGTAACTGTTTTAAGAGCAGAACATGATTTCCCTCTACAGCTGTCAGAAGAACAGTTTTTACTATAATGGTTCAATAAGCAATTGTCTTTTTTCAAAAGCCCAGATGACAAAAAATAGGATTTGAGTTCATGCTCTGTGTGAGAAACCATACTACACAAATTTGGGAGAAATATTTTAAATACTGATCGATTGTTACCATAAACTAGCGTATTATATTGGAATTTCCGATTCATAAAAGTGACCTAAGGTTACTGAATTCCTCTCTGAAAATCATAATTCTGCCTGAAGCTGGGTGTGTTTGGTTTATTTAGATCCGTTGCATATTCCAGATCATATCCATAATAAAGATAAACCTAGATGTGTGGTGTACTAAGACATATCACAGGGTGTGTCAAAAGGATGGATACAATTCGATAATAAACCATTTTGAAATTGGGTCAATCTTTTTGAAACATCCTGTACTTAATAAATACCTTTTGTATCTTAGAATTCCAGCTAAATACACTGAACTTCAGAGAAATTTGTGAAAGCTCTGGAGAAAAAGAATCTCTGTGCACTCATCTGAAATGACAAGTACCATTGTAGCATTACTATCAATAAGTTCTCACAGTTAGAAGCAATTTTAATTTTACAAGCATCAAACGATTCTATGCAAATACTCACCCAAGACAGCAAATTATAGGCAAGACACTACTTAACATCATCTCAAGTAACTATCTGTCTGAATTGCAACTAACAGGAATTACAATTCAGTATTTACTTACAACTTCTACTATCAAAGTCATTATAAACTTACTCAAAAGATTAAAGAGCCTGTTCTCTTCACCATTTCCATGATACTTATTTACCATTCAGTAACTCTTAATATAACTTCCTAAATATTTACAACAAGAAGATACAAACAGAAATTCAGATCAAAATATTTTACATTTTGGAAATGAAGTATTACTGCAACAGCACATAGTTTTTATCATTTCTAGATGTGTTATAACTATTACTGTAACATACATCAGCGATTTGGTTTTGCTTTTTTTTTGAGAAATGGCATGTCCATCATTTTAGCTGCTTAAGTGACACTTAAGAGACTCTGAAACTCCAGAAAATGGGAAAACCTGACTATTATAGGTCATTGGAAGCATAGTGTAGAAAAACCTGGTTCAGGTCTCAATCCACATCACAGGGCTTAGCTGGTGCTAATAAGTGCAAATGGTTGTCACCTGGGCCTAACAAGGCTCTGAAAACATCTCTGTACCATGCTCTAAAGCACTTTGGATCCCATGAGGGTCTATTAATTCAGCTAGATCACTTGTTCAGACCAAGGACCTGTGTGAAATGTCGCCATCATGCCCCCTTAGAACCCAGACTGCTGGTAAGCACATCATGGAGAAATTCAAAGTGTTCCCGCACGGTCAGTGTAGGTCTGGAATAGACATTTTCACTCCAGTACCAGCATTGGAAGTGTACTTGAAAAGGAAAAAAGTGAAGGACTGCATGACAGAGCAGCACTACAACGTGAAGGGCAAGTAAAAAAGGAGAGAGAATGAAGGGGAAAATAGAAATGAAATGGTTAGTGCTAGTAGCCTAGAGATGATACGGGAGCTGTTATAAGATCACAGGGCTCCATCCTGTCAGTATGAATCATTTACTCAGATCCATATGTTATACCAAACAAAAATTGAGTTGAATTACAGAACACTCATTCCATTTTGAGGGTCTGAGTACTGTTCAAGATGCTCAAACTTTGCTTTTCTGGTTTATGAGATCACCAAATCCTTTTACTGGCACTATAGACTCATAGCTTGCAGCTGTCTACTATTTATTCTGTGTATAATCTCCCTATTTCCAGGAAGTTATAATGTGTATATGAAAGGTTCTCCTAAGGGATGAAACCCAGTATAAAAAAATACCCAAGCCTTGAGTGATTTATTTCACAAGATGATTTTGTAAAATAAGGAAACCACTGCTGCTAGTCTTGGTCTTGTTTAAACTGTAACAGAGCCAAAGCATGAATAGTTAATAACAGTTCTCTATTTAGGCTCCTGGAAACTGAACAGAGGTAAATACCCACAACACATACATGGTCATCTCAAAAGGATCCAAAAGTCCTTTAAGAAATTAATGGTTCAAATTTCTCAGTCAGACATATATCCTTAATGCAAACACATGCTTACAGCCTTTTAGGAACCATGACATAAATAAGATCATAATTTCTAATGGGAATCTGTTTAGTCTGTATTAACAAATACGTGACTAACTACTTTTCTTTTTAAAAGACAACTCCCAAAATGCAAAGCAGACCATAACTCATTTGGTCTGTATTTTCCTTGCTTTAGCAATTTCTTCACAGAGGGTGATGGAAGAAGTAAATGAAGAATTACTACTCCACACACATCATAAAGAATCAGAGCCATTTTAACCACATGTGAAGTGCATGTGAGAAGATTCCTTCACTTGCACAGATCAGTCACAGAAGTACAATGAGGCCAACGTTAGATGTACCACACGTAGACAACTTCCCCTATGAGCAGGCCCGTACCTTAGGAGTGCACTGAATTGCGGGGCTTCACGGGAAGAGCAACTGCAACTTTCTTAGAAACTTAACCAAACAACAGGGCTTCTAGAAATAACACCAAGTAAGAACCATCCTGATTCATCTGTAAATCAACTTTCCTCCTTTGTGCTTGAACCCAAACCAACAAACTAGCTTAACTGTTAAGTATATTGAGAAGAAAATGAGAAGAGCAAGACATTTAGTCCTCAAAGGCAAGAGCTAAAAGTCTGTAAATTATAAACCTGGAGGGACAGATAGAATCTGATTCTACATGAATAGAGCCAGTTCATTTCAGCAGTCTTGCCTCCTTTAATGGGAATTCTCTTTGTATAAATAAGATTGCTTGCATCGGGCTGACTTTTCAAAGGAGCCTAAATAACTCAGGGATACAAAACCTACTGGGTAAGATTCACATATAAATTAACGTTCCTTTCTGCTGCAAGGACAGTCTGTAGTCTTTTAGTGTAAATAAGAATAAAATCCTTAAGCTTTCAGTGGGAGAAAGAATAACTCAGTCAGGTTCCTTTGAAAACCCAAACCAGAATTCTCAAGACGAGAACACAGCATAAATAATAACATGTTTCTTTATTAGAGCTCTTTCATCCATCAAACGCTTGGAATCCTATACCATGCAAAAGTACTGAATAAAGGGGTGAACACTTTAGGATTAGAATAATGTAGGCACATTTTGTATACACAACCAGAAATCCCATTAATGTCAACTTTTTAACAGTAATGCATGTATCTGTGTTTCATACTTGGGTAAATGTGCTAAATTCATATAGTTATTATGGATCTCCACTACGCATCTAAATAATGACGTACCTTGAATTGCAGCTTGCGGCTCATACTTGCAGTATACTCAGCAAAGACCTTTCTTCTATGCTTCCTTTTTAATTCATTTTAAAGTATAGGTTGATAGAATGGCTTACCTAATAAGAAATATTTCAGATAGTTAAATATAAAATTTTTTAAAATTATTTTTAATTTGCTTTTTCTTTTTTAAATATATAGCTCCAAAAATCCATTAACTTATTTTTTTAAATACAGTATAATAATTATAGCTATGACTCATACAAATCAACCTTTCAGATATCTTGTCATAAAACAAAGGTCAAGTCACAGAAAATCTTAAAAGTATTTCTTAAAGAATATAAACGATATCATCATAACTTTCATTAGCTTTAGCTTTTCAAACACTTAGAACTTACTACTAAAGTTGATTTCTGATGACTGCTTTTGAAACTACAACCTTGAACTAGCTATACCATGTGGCTAATGCTATACACAAAAAATCTTTATGATGCACACTAAAATGTTTATGGCACTCCTGTAATTTCATCAGTGGTTATCAATCAGCGTATGAAAAGGTCTGCAGTTTTACACACCATCCTTTTATAGTGCTGGCACTAACTTCCTATTTAGAATTACTCTGATCTTATTTGAAATGAAAGAGAATACAGAAAGAAGTGTAATACAATCCAACTTTAATAATCTGTTCATCATCAATTAGCATTGAGAATAAATTGCTCTCTTAACCAAGAAATTATAGACAACCATACAAAACTGCACAGACTCTGGCACTAGAAATCTTTATCATATAATTATGGAGAAATATTATATTTAATTAGCCTCAATTTAGATGATTGTTGCCACAGTTCAAATGAAAAAAGGGATGTTGATAAGTCCATCTGCTACCACGGCTTTTTAAATCTGCTGGATTTTGCCTCATATTTATGTTCAAAAGGTAAAAAGCCACACAGAACTAAAACAACTCTTCAATTGTCAGTTTAACTGAACAGAAGAGAAAATGAGTGTCATAGTATAAGTGAAGCTCTTGGGTGAACTAGTAAATAAAACTAAATAATTTTGTCTAAAAATTAATCAATGCAGGAGGTTTGACATGAAGGTCATTTTAGAGGCAATAAATGTGTCACCACCACCTCTATATTCCCACCAGATTACTGTGACAATAGAATTTTATTACCTTCCTTTTAGAAAGTGTAATTTAAATAAGAGTGCCTACAATCAAATTAATCCTTACTTATCTTCTTTAATTTCCTCACAGATTTTTAACACACATACAAACATATATCAAAGTGTCAAGCAAAATTTTGAGTCAGGTAGTTGAGAACATAATTCAAGTAAACTAATTGTATTTTTGGAAGTGGCTCTTATTAAAAGACATTTAACACAAGAAATGCATGGAGATAGCAAACCCAGAGGCAGACAAATGGTGTAATTTCCCCTTCTTCATTGCCAAAGGAGTCACTTTCAGTTTAGGTAAAGGTAACTAAAGCTAAAGGTAATGTCAAAGGTAACTACTCCTACATTTATACGGCCCTAAAATTACGTTTGGCCCTTTGAAGGCAACGATGAGGCTGATGTGACCCCCGGGGAAAATGAGTTTGACACCCCTGGGTTAGATGAAGATAATCTGAACTATGCCTTACTGAGGTTAAACACGATCTTAACAGTCTTTTCCAACCTAACCGATTCTGTGATTCTATGATTCTAAGGCTTCACCCCTGAAACTGCCCAGTTACATCTGGAGGGTTGAAAGGGATGGGGGTGTGAACACTGATATCTGGATCAAGAATCATATACACGTTTAAGTGTTCCTGACAAGATAGTTTCCTGCAGCTGACAGGTATCATCCATAAGCTCCTGGGAGAGAATAAGGAGCTCAAAATCATAAAGTCTTTTTCAAGAGAGATAAAACCAATGTCCCAGGAGAACCTGACTGCAGGATTACATTTGTGCTTCTTGCACAGTAAGCCTGACGACATAACAAAGTTTCACGTTTTGTACCCACTGGTTACCAAGTGCAGTCAGAATCTGCTGACTTACGCAATATATCTGACATTATTCTAAAACTCCTAAAATTGTTGATGCAAGCCAGTGACGTGTTGAAATAAACATGTAGAAATGGTGCCTGCGATGCATTTAGAGCCCGTGAAAATTCACTGAAAACAGAGCCTATCTTGCCTTACAGAAGAGCAGAGCAGTGTGTTGCCTCAGCGAGGCACCCAGCCTGTGCGCTCCTCTGCAGGGCACACCTTGTGTTCTGCTGCTCAAGTAAAACAGGTCATCTCGTGATGTTTGGTTTCTTTTCGTAGATGCCCTGTTACTCGTGACACCAAATTGTTCTACCTTTTAAAAGGCTGCCAATGTGTTGAGCGCTGAAGCCCAGGCTGTACAGAATAACCTACCACTTGCTATTTCATGCAAAAATCCACATTCCTAATAGGTGCACAGACCACATTTATTCAAAGTGGGTTTCAAAGATCTACACCATTTTACATACCAACGGTAAATATCATCTCTACCTTTTAAATTTCATTTTACAAGTTAGTTCAGAGAATGACAACGTAGAGACTATGTAAATTAAGCCTATACATACTTTTATTTCAGAATAATTACTAATGAATTATATAACCCTGATATTGTAGCAATATAAAAAGTGAAAGAAATGAAAACATGATTAATGCAATTATTATTATTGCACAAGCATGCTTTAGTAAGACTAATACGGGAGGGCATGTTAACCCTTTTTATGGTGAAAAGTAGTGCAAGCAACATTTATGAGAAGGGATCTAAGTTTTAGTAATTTGCAGCACTGCAACTCTTCCTTCTTTTTTTTTTTTCATAAATCTGCTCAGTGTAATTCAAGAGGGTTCACAGTGTCCTTCCAGAAACATCATTGCTTCTGGTCTAAATCATTCAGAGCCTGGCAGTCAGAAGAAATACATGGCAACAGAGAAGATTTCTTATCTCATGGGAGTCAGACTCTGAAGCTGGAATCTTCAGCACACATTTCTCTCTGAAATTTCTTGTTAAGCAATTACATAAGCAGTGCCATTGTTGTTGTCTCATTAACAATTTATTCTTTAATTCCCAGAATTAAAAAGATTCATTTGTCAAGATACTGCACAGTCAGAAGGATTAAAGGTTCCCTGGTCAGCAGGAAGTTTAAAAAGATTGTTCTACTCAAGGATATGAACTATATACTTATTTTCAGCACGTTAGTCTTTCAAAAGTAGGTCTCATTCTTTATGGTAGCTTAAGCATGGAGTTGAAACTTGCTTTCAAACCAGAAGCAGTATATAATCTCTTTTCTGAGGAGTCACTAGGTATTTGGAGTTGGATTCATTAGCACAGTTGCTAAAAAGATAGCAATGGCATGCAGTGGGACCTTCTGCCTGGGCTGATTTCAGATTTTCTTTCAGAGAATCATACGATCATTAAGGTTGGGAAAAGACCCTTAAAATCATCGAGTCCAGTGATAAACCTAACACTGCCAACTCCACCACTAAACTATGTCTAGACAATTTTATATGAGTAGTATAAACTAAAAGCCAATGTAAAACAAAAGAAAACCAAACCAAAACAGAAAAAAAACAAACCCACAACCCAAAGAAAAAAAAATGATGGAAATTTTTTTTCTTCATGGTTTCACATTTTCTCCTAATGTTTTTATTTTCTTTCTCTAAAGGGCAAACAGATTACACTACACGTCATCCGAAAGAGCTGGAATTACTTAATTTAGAGAAGAGAAAGCTCAAGCGTAAAAAAATCAACGTGTAGAAATATCCAACAGGGGGTGGGATGGGGCCAGACTATTCTTGGTGATGCCCAGTGACAAGACAATAGTACTACAAGGATGGTCAAACCCTGGAATAGGTTTCCCAGAGAAGTTGTGGAAGCTCTGACTTTGAGGGTATTGAAAATCCAACTGGACACAGCCCTGAATAACGTGCTGATCATATAATCGTAGAATAACATGCTGATCCTGCTTGGAGCACAGCAGGGTGGACTAGACAGTTTCCACAGCTGCTTTCCTACCTGAACTGTTCTGTGGTTTTCACTTCAACTGCATTTTCACCTTCAATTAAACAGAAGTATTCTTTGCCTACCATAGAATACATAAGAAGAAAGACATCCATATCTTGTCAGTGCACTGATTATTCTGGGGAAACATGTAACACAATAGCAGCTCCAGGAAACTACTGTAGCCTAAACCAGTGAAAGTCTGTTTGCATCTAAATAGAGAGGAGAATGAATGCTCTACTGGAATGGTTTTCTGAGAACAAAGTTCCTTAAGCACCCCCCCACCACCATCCAAACCCCAACCAATATTTTATCAGTATAATCTGAGTAGTCTATGTTCTCATATTCACTAGCAGTTTAATCAAAATAATAAAGAAAATATAAAGAATTTATAATCCTGTTATCACTAACTCTAGACTGCTGTCACCTGTGGCTTCTCCAGAAATATCTTTCTCACAATGCAGTAGAGAAACAGATCATCTTTTGCAAGCTATGATATCAAATTAGAGCAATTGGATGGTTCTACAATTATACAGCAAGTTCCATTCTCTGTGAGATGCTTCCATTCTTTCCAACAATATTATTTTGCTAGAAAATTTGTGAATTTGTTTTTGTCCCATTTTGTAATTTAATTATTGAGATCAACTGACATTTCCTATTCCATTTCTTTATATTTATAAATGGAAATAAACTCAAAGTTAAACAATTCTGATTACAGATTTGGAGTCCTTTTTTATCTGCAGTGAAGCGTGGTCTTCAATGGTGAAGGGCTGTTGTGCCTCTTCAATATTCTGCTTTTTTCCATAAGCAGTAAGATTCAGCAAAAGAAAAGTAAGCAGCTGAACTTCCTAATGTCAAGCAGATAGAGCTCTAGCTGCATGCAAAAAACGTGGGCACACATTTAGAGTGTAAATTGATTATATAAAGAGAATGTTCTTTAAATAGTTGGCATTTCTTTTTTTGTTCTGTCCTTTCACTTGTGTGAAATATTAGTGGGACTTTTATGTTCCATAAAAATATAAATATATAGCAAGTGTTCTCAGAAAAACAGGACTTAAAATACATGTAAATGTAATCATGTCCCCTTCCAACTGCCATGTGCAACGTAAAGAGCTTTTAGTGGTAGGAAGCTGTTCTACTAGCTTGCCTATCTTGGTTAAATTACATAACTATGTGGATTCTTTATACAAAAAACTGAGACCTATGCTGTGCTGCAGCCTCAGGCTCTCCATAACATGGCCTTTTATTAAAATTGTATGTAATATAGATCTAGAATTATCACTTTTATGTCATTAAATTCTCCGTTTTCAGCTTGTCTAGCTATTGGCAAGGGCTTTTTGGTTACTTTCATTTTTTCATTTCCAGATAAGATTATACCTGAAAATAGAATCTGAAAGCCTTTAAACAAGTTTTCGTTATCTAGCACCTAGAGACATTTTTTTTCTTTCTTCCTGATGCTATAGGCTCTGTCCTCTGATTTGTTAAATACCTTAGTACTTGAAAGAAGTGGTCGAAGAAATAGATAGCATTAAAAAATCCCTGCTATTGCATTTATGTCTATTTATGTACAATGTCTTCACTTTTTCTTTCAATGTAGTAACAGTAATACTAAAACTAACTAGCAAGTGAAATATGTAAGAGCTGAGATGTTTCTGGTGCTGCGCTGTACATCTTAATTCTTCAAAATACCAGCAGAATTCAATATGCTAGTACATAAAATACATATAAAGGCTAGACTGCAAAATAGGAGCACCTAGCACTGAGGCACCCATCTGCCAAAGCCGAGAGAAATCCAGAAGAATTCAGTGATTACAGGAGATGTGACAGTGCAATAACTGTATCTTCTCACACTAGAACAGCAAAAGGCAAAAATCCAGACGTATTTGCCATGAGGTAGTAAATGTTCTGGTGCATTGAGTACACCTCATAAACAGCAGAAACTCCAAATCCACCAGTAGGAATCAACAACCTGTTCTGTTTGAATATAAAACCCAGAAAGCAAATATCAAGGAATATTTCTCGAAATAATCAAGATAGTGACAGTAACACACATCTCTTAATCGGTACATTTCATCAGCCGTCCTCAAAACATTTCAAAGAACGCAAATATCAGAATCGCAATTTTACTGCTGGTAAAGCACAGAGAGAAGCAGTGATTTTCATAAATGCTGAGCAGTCTGGGGCACAAATGGGAACAAAACTCGGATCTTACTCATCCTGGCACAGAGCCTCCCGTCTTATGGGTGAAGCTATTCTTTGAAACCTGCATGCTACAAAGAACACAAAGTGTGTATTTATTGCAATAAACCAACCATCTGTCTTTACTCCTGTATGATGTATCCCAATGTAATGTTTCAGCCAAAATATTATCAAGTAGGTAGATACTAAGAAAGTATGAAGCTAAGAAAAAATACAGTGGTATTTGAAATATACATACTTGGGTCGTTCTGTCAAGGTCATGGGAACTATTAGGTCTGTGACTTGAACAATTTCCTAAACTCACTCTCTAACTTTCTTTAAAGCCTTCTTGACATTATTCGCCTACAGATAAATTAAATTATTGCAAAAGTGTATCAAATATAAAATACATTTATATAAAAGCTTCACCTCAAATTACACATCTCTGTCACATCTAGATTCACACTGTTTCAAGTACACCAATGAATAATGCAAAACAATAGCCAGCATAATCCACAGGGGTGTCCTCATGCAAGGTTTGCTAAATGCTGATTGACCTCAGGCACTCAGAAACTTTCAGTGTCTTTAGATGCTGATATTTCTGTCAGACAATACGTGCAAATCCCTTGCCAGAGTTCTAAGGTGAAACTGCTTGGCACGAGGGATTTGTAAAAGAAGCCTCAAACCACTTGAAACACACCTGATTTCAGTTCTCATTTTATAACTCAAATCAGAAACGAAGTTCTTGAACTGTCTGCTGAACACCTGCTTAATGTGAAACTTTTTTCCCTACCATAGGGGCAAAGTTTCATTGGAAAATAATTCTGCAACATTGTTAAATCTAGAATGCAAAACCATGTATTGTACAAATCTAGAAGTATTGTTAAAAGAAAATTAGGGAAAGCATTTTAACACAAATATTCAAATAATATTTAGGCTTTTTTATTCCTATTCGAAAAAGACTAATTAAAATCATTAAAGTTACCAGAGTAACGTATATTATATTCTATGCCTGAAATGATATGCCTACACATGTGAATGCACATGTACACAGAGATCATAGGTTGCTAGGACTTTCACATCCAATGTGTTAGGAAAGTTTAATTTATTTAGTTTATATAAAACAGAATCAGATGGCAGTTGTAAGCATGTATAAAACAAGTTATATAAGGTATAACTGGTGTTCTTTCTAATAATATTTTTATTATTTTTTTTCTTTTGGTCTTGTTTTGGTTTTCTTTTTTAAAAAAAAAAAAAAAGAAAACAAAAAGAAAACTTCGTTTCTGATTTTGAATGACAATTTTCACGTTTAATGAAGTTTTACCAAATAAGAGCTACCCCAAAAATCTACCCCAAACTGAAATCCCTAAAATTAGCTGGATTAGCAAACAGTGTTTGGATTCCTTAGATGAAGTGAAGAGATTTCAGCAAAACTCTGTAAGGCTCCAAAGAATCAAAGTAGGAAGAGAAAAACTCAGTTTTTTTTCTTCTAATCTAAGTTCATAATCAAAACTGAGGTTGCAAGTAAGATGGATGTCACTTGATCTCATCTAAGATGGTCATCATGACTGAAAACACCTTATTTCTACCTCCTCCTCTTCAAGTAATGCAATATTGATGAACTTGGTTCCAAGAGACGTGGATGGTGTAAGTGATAACATTAAAAGAACCCAGTTAGTAGAGACGTGACTCTGGAGTCTGAGCTACCAACCAAATCAATCATGGAATCAATGCAGCCAGCAAGCGCTGCAGCAAGCCGAGCTGCTTCTCTAATTCCCTCATCTCCTTTTTAGTTGGCAGTGGCTTCTCTCTCTTGCTTTCACTGTTTTAATTTTTTTTTTTTTTAATTTACAAATTAACACCTCTCATCTAAGTGTGAAGCAAAAAAATATACACGATGCTATAAAAAAAAAAATCACCACCGACAGTAGCTCACAGATGGGATTAGAGATGTTACATATTGTCTGGAGAAGAAAGCAACAAAAGTGAGGGGGTTAGGTGGCACAGCAGTAGGGCTGCCACTGGCTTTGCAGCTAATTAAGAGCTGTGAAATGAGGTGATTCTGCAAACACAGACTGAGTAGAGGGAAGGATGTGACTGTTCTGAAAAAAAAAAAAAGTACTTGAAAACAACTCAGGTAGTTTGCGAAAGCCCAGCTCAAGCTGAGAGGCCAGAGGAAAAGTGAGTATATATTAACTGCTTATCATAGTCTGAGGGAGATTTCAGAGTGAATTAGGCTGGAGACATCTGTCCTCTTCTGGCTACAAATAGGCTGCTGAAGAGATGATTGTCCCCAGCTACTTGTTAGAGTCTCCCTGCTGGAATTTACTGCATCCATATTACTGGCAGCTGAACTCCTTGCTTAATCACTCCTTGACACACTGTTTTAACCAGCTGACCCCAACAACACTGATATGAATTAGTGAGTGACCACAAAAGCAGCTCAGCCAGCCTATTTCAGACACCGCTGTCCTCGGGCAGGGATGCAATGACAAGCGGAGTGGGGTGCGCATCTATTCAGCCAGCTCGACTCCAGCCAAATAGGACACACAAAGATACCAAAGCCTGTAATCAAGTTGGGCAAATGACTGAATCACAAAAATTAAGAGGGAAAGAAGACATTCAGTTCTCAACATGAGACGGTTCAAACTGTGGATGGAGCAATCTCAGGAGTAGTTTAAGTAGGACATTAAACTGAAGATCCAGAGGGAGGTAAGACACCACTGAGATCAGATGCCCACATTCATAATGATTGCTCTAACCATTTCTGGCACATAGGTAATATTGCTGCAAATACATAGTACGCTGATACTTTTAGATGTTAGTTTATCCTTACTACTTACACTGAAAATACTAAATCTCTGAAAAAAACCCTATTTTTTTCAATGCATATTCGTAACACTTCAGAAGTTATTACTCATTTCAGAACAATCACATTCCATTTATCCTTATTTTAAAAAGCATGACCAAAAAAATCCTTAAATTCTAGGAGAACTGAAAGTTATTGTGTTTCTTCCTGAAGATGGTGAAATGAAAACAAAATAGTTTTGCTAGCAGTAGGGTAGTTTTTAATTGAATCTTGCATAGTACTGAGGAGACCCTGTATTGACCCTGTATTCCCTTCATTTTGTTCTAGTTTTTCGAGACTTGAAGATTGTAACTCAAACCCAGGGATTTTTCTGAATTTCACCACCATTTAATTTCTTGTGCTCTGTATTTGTTTCCGTGTTTCATTACAGAGCTACATATCAGGCCTAGAAAACATTAAAAAAATATGGAGACATTTATATATATATATGAGAGAGAGAGGAAGCATTTACCGTTTTTCTTTTAAATACCTAGATGCATCTATGAAACTCACTGATGTAAACTCTCATATTCCTTTCTTCTGCCTATACCTTTACTTGGCTATCACAACATTGATAACTGTTGCATTCTTTCCACAGTTTAGGATACATGAATACACTGTGGCTCTGGTATACCTACCTTCCGGTATTTTCTTCACATTTTTGTTACGCTGTTACTCTGTTTCCCATTCTTACACTGTGCTGGTCGGTTTTTTGTACTGTGTCTGCTCTTTAAAAGGTGAGGAGGACTTTGAAATATTTAAGTAAACAATCCCTCTTTATGCAATTGGTAAACTATAACTTTCAGTGAATGGAAGACTATTTTATTGACTGCTTTGCAATCAACTTAATCAAAATCCTTCCTTCTCTAAGGTTTCTGGCTGCAGAAGTTGTCTGTTTCATTCAGAGTTATCATCTGAAGTGCCCTTTCCACAGAATTCTAATGTTTTAGTTCTATGAACAGTTTGGTCCTAATATGTAGAATAAGCAAAGCGCATCAAGTTGATGTCTTAGGATAAGACAGAATATTAACAGAAAATCTTAATGGAAGTTCAGAAATGACCTGGGAGGGAACAGTGAGATAATTGTTTTCAGATGGTAGAAACAGATTCAACAATATAAAAACAAATTGCACAGAACAATGAACAAAGTACCTACAATATACAATGACACATGCAGTGGAAGACAAAATTAAACTCAGACAGGAATAGCCTAAATTCCTAATAAATATGCAGGAAGGACATTTTGGAAATGCTGTAGATAATCTCTGAAAACTCCAGCTCAATAGTTAGCTCCTATCAAGACGGCTTATGAAATATAGCACAGGGGAAAAGGGGAGGGAGGGAGGTGGTGACAGACACAATGACACAAACCCAGAAAATAATACTGCTCAAGTGCTCAACAGTTGTAATATTGACTCCAGACAAGTCACAACATTCACACCTCTTGTGTGAAGACATGTACCTGGGGCAGATGGGAAGCCTTTGAATATAAATATTCTGATTTCAAAAGTAAGGACCTGATTCTGCTCTCTTTCAGATCTGTGGAACTCTACATTACAAAATGGTAACCCCATAATTTGAAAACTACATGAAGTTATATTTATACTGTCTCAAAACAGTATGTGGTAGAACTAGAAATGACAAAAGGATGACAAGAGTCATAACAACTATACTATGGCTTTCATACAAGATGGGATGAATTCCATTAAATTCTCCTCAGTTTGCAAAATAAATGACCAAAAGAGAGTAAGACAGTGGTCTATAAAGAATGAATGATACATAAAAATCTTAAGATTATTTAATTTTTCTACACTATATTAACTGAAACCAATAAAAATGAGCTAGAGTAATTTTTAAAGAACTTAAAGTTTTCTTTTTTTTTTTTCCCCAAACATACATAAGTCTGAAGCATCATGTCAGAAGAAGCCACAGAGACCAATATAAATGGGTAGGAGAAGGAGTTCTGTAAAATACATACACACTGGTAGTTCACATGCAACTCCTAGCTGTGTCCCTTAATTGTAATTTTTTAGAATCTGGGCTGTTGTACAACAGGAATGAACAATTTATACTTGTTCCCTGTCTTTTACTCTTTCATTTATAAATTGTTGTTAACCTCCTCTGTTGGCATGGCCCTTCTTCAGTTCCCAGGAGATTCAGGTTGCCCCTTCTTTGAGTAGTTTTTATAGAGCTGATGGCCAATACAGGTCTCTTGTCTGAATGTTAAAAATGTCCTTCTCAGGTTTCTTTATATAGCAACCACCAAAATGTCAGATTTGAATTCTAATTTTGCAAGCAAAGATATTTGTTTTTCTTTTTAAATGAACATGTAGCAATAGTAGCACACATAACAGTTTACTGTGTCTGTGAAAAGACTTACAGCTCCATGAACGGCAACAGCCTGAGTCCAGTCGTACTGCAGTAACATCTCCTGAGGAGTCACACAACTAAACATTTTCATCAGAATAAGAAATCTAGACAATTTGTACTTTCCTTTAATCTCATATCTGGAATTCAGAAAACATAAAAAGTGTTCAACTTTTCCACAGTGCTAAAGCCAGAAAAAGTAGAGACATGCCAGCAGTTGCAGTAATGATGGCAAACTCAACCTTGATACCTGTTTATCTAACAGCCTGGAAGTAACACTGATGCTAATGTAAGCACATGAGCATCACTCATTACAGTAAATACATGTGTCTGACCTCCTGCGTCTGTCAGTGTTAGTTCACTGCTTTACAAGGTTTCATAGCAGTGAGGTCGCTGAAGCAGACGAACAGATAAAGTGAGCAAGAAAATGCAGGGATATTTTTCTGTGTAATGGAAAGCCTCAGTACAGGACTACGTCTGGAGAAAAATATGTACTGCAATTTCCTACCAGCTGGAGGTGGAAAAAAAAAAAAAACAACCAACACACCACCACTCAGTTTGTCACAGTTAACTATAGCTGTTAATTTTATTATTATCATTATTACTTTTTTATTGCAATAGCACCTAGATGATCAGTCTGGGAATTGAGGGCCCCCCTGTAGTATGAACTGAACACATAGCACACAAATACAGCCCCTGCCTCACATCGCTCACCTGCAGAGCTCTACCGAGAATTTGAATGCTGCTTGTTTTTAAAGTACAGTAGGCTTTAGTGTGGAATTCAGTGTGAATGGTTACAAAATGTGGTATGTTTTGCTAAAATAAAGACCTATACACAATACGCATTTGTGTCCGACCTTCTTGCACTACACAGAACCGTACTTGTCTATCCTGGTCAGCCACAAAGACTAAATAAGAACCGGCCCACCAGGCCAATATGAGAACAGCCTCCATTTTGTTAATGTGCAACGTGTTATTAGACACTACACCAGGAAAACTGCATGCATTTGATAAATACTAGGTGTCATTACTATTCAGTAAAACACGGCCTGCTCTCTTTTCAAGCAACCTTTTACTAGATTTCAGCAGCCATGCTTTTTCTCTGAAATTTTGTTCACCTTGCTGGCATTCACCATCATCATGAAGAATTGTCACTTTCTGAAGAAAGATTCCAAATACTCAGCTGCCATTTCTCAAAACACCAGTGAATGCTAGAGCCTTAGCACTTGTTAACAGGATCTGCCCCTTGAGGCTGTATTCTCTTAATGAATTAAAGGAACATTTTCTTTAATTCAAGAAAACATCTTAGTAAAAGTATAGTTTTGGCTATAGAATCTCCTGGATCTCAGTACCTCAGTTCTACACTACAAACCAGGGGAAAAGCTGATCTGAAATGACCAATGTGCTCATCTAGTGCTAGGCAGGTAGAGAGTTAACACGGTCTCTTACCTCAATAGAAAAGAACTTCAGAGATGCCTTATCTGATTCCTAGTTGTAAATGACCATTACGACACCTGCAAATCTGCTTAAACACCATGTCCCTGGTCTAAGTCCCTTACTGTAAGCTGTACAAATAATGTAGTGTTTGCAGTGGAGCATAGTGTGCGCTATGTTAAGAAATTAAATAGTGAATTATTAATTACATTCAGGCTATTATAAAGCAGACTAAGGCATTACTAAAATCCTGCTTCAAACAACGATGAGTACCAGATGCTTGAGAGAACAAACTATGGAACACTAAGATTTATAAAAAATCTAGTTCTCAGCTCCAAAAATTCTTTTCAACAGTGACTTTCATATGTTAGTTACACCCAATTTAAAATTCTCTAGTGTAGCTCATATGTACTGCTGCAAGGTTTGTTGTCACTGCCACCATAATTTTTTACTTATTTTTCACGGCAGAGTCCTGCCACATACTCAACTCATGATAACATCTCCTTCTCCAGGCGTTCACCCAGACTCTGCCATTCATTGGTATTTCTGTCAGTAACACTGTTAAGAAAGATACTTTTTATTAAAGCGCAGGAGTTGAACAGTGGAACAACTGACAAAGTCATATTTTGTATGTGTGAAATTAACCATTTCAAGATTTTAATTTTCAGGTCTCAGAGATATTAAAACGGTAGATGAAGACAATCTGGATCACTGTGATTTAGATTATTGTATCAACATGCACTGGAAGTGACGGCCCTATGTGAGAAGAGCTCATGGCTCATGAAAAGGTAGCTGTCTTCAGCTTAAATTTCATATTCTATTCATAGCTTCCCTTTCTCATCTCTGTCTTCTCAGCTGGTCATGCATAAAGAGAATTCAGAAACCATAGATTAAAAACACAACAATACCACTGGCAGACTCTTCTAATGGAGCAACTGGTTTTGACTCTGCCATGGACTGGCTGCGGGCTTTCCGAGCAGCCCATACTCACCCTTTCTCATTGTGACTCAGCTTTCCAGCACAGAACATTTCTCTGCCATGCAGAGCACTGTGAGGCTTTGCAAAGCATCTGGGGATCACTGATCAGGAGGGACTAAAGGAGTGGTTTTCTTATCCTCTTCACATTCACCTTTTTTCCCCCTAACTGAGCTTGCTTTTACCACTTTAACTCTCTCTCAGTAGAACATAGTTTGCCCTTTTCTATTCTCAGAATAAGAACTTCTTTTAGAAGGATCTGAGAGATACAGAGAATCACTCACCAGACAGAACTAGCCTATGGCATTTGGCTGAAGGGATGAGAAATTAGTGATAAAATACTGAACATAGTGCTCTGTCAGTATTAAAGCAAACAAACAAACAAACACACAAAACACCACAAAAAAATGAAACGAAGAAAGCCCCAAACCACTACAACTCTACTTTGGATTTGTTCAGCTGAAGGAGGGAAGCTGGCTTTCTTCTATGATATTAAATTGCCTTAAGCATCACTGAACACAAAAAGCTACTAAGAACAACCCACCTGTACCCACTCTAGAAGTATGTATCACTTCATTATTTACATGCTTTTTCATCTCTTCTGCTGAAAAAGGTTCAGTCAAGGACTTGCTAATGAAAAAAATTAATTGGAAGGAAACAAGAAAAAGGAAGAAGAAAAAGTAACAAAACACCTAAAAGAGTCTAAATGAGTGGAACTTTCATTCTGAAGTGTCTTCCCCCTAAAAGACTATAGTAATCCTGGCACATCAAATTTCAAGAGATGAATGACATATGTTAATTCCTTTACAGTTCATTCCTTGTAGATGAACAACTAGAAATTGATTATAGAACTACTAAAAATTATGTTTATTATAATGCAATTGGAAGCTATACATGGAAGACAAAGCCAATTCACAGCAAACACTATTTGTACTGTGTTACACTCTGGTGTTAGCAGAATCCTAGTGAGTTTTAGCACCAGCCAAGTGCAAAATCTGATGTGATGATAAAAGCTGGGCATCAGAATGATAATCTAGGAACTCTAAAAGTCTGAACTGGCAGAACAAAGAATGGGTGCAGGCCGAACATGGAGAAGCAGCAACAGGGAATTAACCTTTTTGGATACGTTTTGAGTGGTACCTTCAGGGGCAGTATCTCTGAACAGCCGTCCCCGTAAGATGTTTAAGAAATATGGAATCCCCTTAATTTTTTTTACAACAAATGATACATATAGACAAACCTTAATGGAACCTCGAGCAATTCAGCAGATGTCCCCCTATTTAATATTACTGTGACTTAATAAATAAACAAAATTAAAATCCCTGTTTTTTTAAACTAAACCATTTGCGAAGGGTAGGTACAGCTTCTTGTAACACTGCCAGTCATTTTTATAACAACATACCAATTTCTAATGCCCATATTTTAAAAATATTTTAAATAGTTCAAAAGGACATTTGCCAAAGACAGTAAAAACGTACCAATTCAAGACAGTCTATTCCCCAACACCTTCTGATATTGTGGAATGAGAAGCCAACCTTGCCCCTCTAGCTCGTGAAAATGTTAAGAGCAAAAGTTCTTTTTCAGGACTTTCAGAGATAAACAGCCAATTTTTCTTTTTTGAAAACACTGCGAGAAAGTGCTGTCATACAGCATTTCAGAAATGGTCTATAACTCAAGGGCAGGCAGGGGGAAGCCATTAGGGATTGGAAAGAGGTGAGTCAGAACAGATGAGAGAGAAATATGTGTTTCAGCAGCAGATTGAGAAAAGGAAGAAGGCTGAAAACTTCAAAAGCTATTATCAAAAAAAAAGAAAGAAAGTTAAAATTGTTCAAAAAGGTTCCTCGATATATTGAAGCTTGAATTAAGCATCAGATTCAGTAAGTCTAACATCTTACATGAGCAAGACTTCATAGTGATGCTTAAGGTTTCATATGCTTTTTCCTATGCATATTTTAATTGATGTTTAGAACATCATGTTCAGTAACATACACTCTTGAACAAAAAATTGACACACTAGAGCATAATGCCTCAGTTAAGTGTTTTTTAACCAAAATTAAACACGGTGAATTTCAGAAAAAGGGCGAAGGTATGGCTACTTTCCCACACCCTACCTCAGACAGTCCAAAGAAGCCACAAAGAAGCCCAATGTGAAACAATTTCTCTGATTGTGGCTTGAAGAGGGAAAAATTTTCTCCATGTGTTTACAGATAACAAAGGATAAAGTGTTTGAAGAGCCCCGAATGGACACAGATGCAGTGAAGAGAGAAATGAGTATAAAGTTAATTGAGAGGAGAAGTCACATCAGAAGGTAGGAAAAATCCTTCAGTGATCTTGTATTGGAATGCATGCTAGGTGACAGCAACACAGTTTACAGTGCAACCACCTGTTTGCAACACTTGTTTGCAATTGCAAGTAATAATACCACAGTGCAACATGATACACTTGTGGATGGAGTCCAGATTTTGGAAGACTTCAGCGTTGCTGTTATGTCAAGTTCCTTACTATTAATCTCTACCCTTCTAGCACTTCTTTTATCCTTCTATACACACTTGGTTCCCAGTCAGCTACAGTGTACACAGACTGTAAGGGCAACTATTTACAGGAATAATACTTGTTGACAACACCAGCGGCAGCAAAAATACTAATGAGCTCGTGCCTCTTCTAAGCACCACTGAGCATATTGTCAGCCTTCGTTACCAGCTCAATATCTTGCAGCAATACCCATCAAATTATTCTGCCTTCATTCCAATGGAAAGAGCCTTTTGTCATGAGGTGTTGGTTTCTCTGTAATACTATGGGATGAAAAAACAATTGCTTCTTGGTATTGCAGAGAAAAAGTACTGATATATCTTACAAGCACTGCTGATGTTAATCAAGCCAATAGCCTTACCTATAAAAATAGCATAACACATATCATATCTAAATAAGAGCTGACCCAGATTAACGAAAATCAGGTTTTGAATATATTTTAAACTGGAACACATTGTTGTTCCTTCTCTGTTAACTAAATGGATTTTAAAACAACTGATTTCTGACCAACTTAGAAATTCCTATGAATGTATAAAACTTTTATGAACACCAACTCTCAGTAAGGAGATAACTTGTATTTCAAGTATAATTTATAAACTAATGAAGCAGAAATAAGAGGATGCATGGTACTAACCCTTTTATGCTTCCTTAGTTACTGAGATTAATCAAACATATAAAATATATTGCTCTAAGAAAGCCTGTTCTCAAATAGAATGAGCATGAAGCAGCTACCAGGCTGCGAGTTATGTGAAAGAAATGAAAAAGAAAGAAAGCATTTTTCTTCTTTCCGTATTTGCTTTCTGTCATGGGGACTAAAAGATTCTTAAAACAGTAGCACTGATTCCACACCTCTGTAAAATGTTTCAGATCTAGCAGATGTTCCTCCCATGTCCCCCTGACTACTTTAGCTTCTCTTCTGTGATCTAGTTTTAGCCCAGCAGCCTACATTTGGTTTTGTAACATGAAAGTCAGGTTACTTATTTCTGTATTTTTATATATCATAAAAATACAAAGAAACAGTTTTTTTTCTACGACCCAACTTTTTTCATTTCATTTTTATGGGATGATGCTATTACTTTAAGGAGGCTTTTAAATGCCATTTCAATGCCTCCCACAGTTCACTGTTGGAAACAAAAACATCATTTCTACATATGGGTATTCAGGAGCTTTTGAAATTCCTAAGTTTCAACTTTAAAAACTGTACACGTCACTATGTCTACATTTTTTCAAAACAGGGATTGCCCAACAGCGTTTGGAATTCAAAAGTCTATTAGTCTTGAGTCTACAGATGAAAGCAACTATGGAGATTTGATACTGGATGTGAGAGCATCTCCTCAGAGAATTGCCCGTCTTTCTAACTTGCTTCTTTGGGTGGAGATCACAATTGGAACCTAGGCAGAAAACACTTTGTGTACCCTTTGTGACCTCCCCAAGGTGCTACCATGTGCCATTAGGTTAATTTAAGTGGTTTCCCTGGAGCTATGAAGCACCATTTTTAGACTCTAAAATTGACTAGTAGTGTAGCTTAAAACATTGAGTTGAAACATTCAGTGATAAATGTTCACTAAATTACTATCATTATGTAAAATATATTACCCTTAATAGCCTGATGGTATACAATGAAGAGTTCAGAAATATCCTGCAGTTCGGAGCTTAATTTCAAACTCTCATTACGCTATATAGTTTTTTCCTCAAACTTAGTTTGGAACGGAATAGTTTTTTCAGAAATTACCATTCCAAAAAAACCAAACCAAAACAAAAACACCCCACCACCAAACTTCTTTAATGTCCAGAATCTGAAGATCATATTTCAAAGTAACTAGTTTATTTTCCATTTGGTTAAGCAGAAGGTAACATGATGGAGTAACACCATTATTTTGAGATGCAATTAGGGTATCTTTTATAGTTGTGACAGGCCAATGTAAAAGTAATCACAGATCAATTAGCAGGTAATTATTCTCTTACTACCTAGATTCATGCCTTGAGTTAGTAAATACACTTAACCTACTTTCTTATACATGAATCCAATAATTTAAGTTTATTAGGTGTGTACACACCAAAGAAAATAACAGAAAATTTTATACACAAAGATATACATAGCCACTATATTGCAACACCATGATGGCCATATATCTTAAATGGTCAGAAAAAATTACTAGTAGTAATGATTAATATTAACACTGACAGGCCTTGCTCTTCTTGCAAAAGCAAGATGGCATAAATCTGACCCATTAACCATGTAAAATATGAAGCTACCTGTTTAAAGATTCTGTGGGCTTCATTCTTTACTCACCGGCAGTAAGTCAGGAACAGCCTTACTAAAATGGAGAGAAGAAACAAGCTGGGAAGAAGTGGGTCCCTCATCAGCATTGTGACCTCTGTTCATTATGTCAACTTTAATTTTTGTTTCATTTGGTTCTGGAGATAACTTCACCACAGTGGACACTCTCTTTTGAGTGTACTAACAGCCATCTTATCTCATCCAGCCTAATAAAAGCACTGACCAAAAACATTTTCCAGGTTACAGGTGTAAACTGGAAGTCAAAATACTAAAGCTTACAATAAAGTGCAAAGGAAAAAATGTATGGCTTCAGGGAAATCAAATTCAACTTATTGTCTGCCTGCTATTAAAGATGAGTGATGATCTAATCTACCGTATCTTTTCCAAGAGTTTTGGGTCATTTTGAAAATGGTCTTCACCGCTGCAACTGTGACCACAAGTTAAAAAACTTAATCAAGATAAATATGAAAGCATTCCAGGTCACCTTCCTTGCTCCTAGGAGATATTTTTCTTTGTTTTGTTTTCAGCGTTACTGCTTTGGGAGGTGCTTTTTCTCACATGTCTATTTCCATTTATTCCACTCTCCTGCAAGAAATTGTCTGAATCTGGGAAATTCTGGGTTTTTTTAAACAATTAAAAATTGAAGGTAAATCATAGCTTAATCTGTTCTCTATGTCATAGCATGTCATAGCACATATTTTACCTTTTTTTTTTTTTTTTACTTCTCTGTCAAGTTCCAATCAAATGTTGCTAATTACACATTGCAAATCAGCATCAATCTAGAGGTTGGATTCCCAGTCTTTAGTATTTGTACAAGTGACAAGTCTTGTGGACAAACTGCTCATCAGTGACTACAGCACCTTGAATGTGCCTCAGTTTTGTTTTATCTGAAAGAAGCCCAGGTCATGCTCTGCAATGAGTAGGAAACTGGCACAGGCATGACATTTGACTCAAAAGTAAACTCCTGTAATAAATTAATGACTACTGTAGGTGGTCTCAATAGACTGGCCCTACTGTGTTCTCTTAAAATGTTATATGAAAATAGTAATGAAGTCTTTCCACAGATTTCATGAGTTAGGATACCTGTGAATGTTTATTGTAATTCCACATTGGACTTTTTAATAAAATGGATGTTGTAGCATTGACTTGAAACACTCAAAGAACATCCCACACTCCTAAGTTAGTTCAAGAAAATATTTATCCTTTACAAGTTTGGCTGCTCTCATACTACATGTGTAAATTATAAAAATAAAAATTCAGGTGATGTCTTTGATTTCTAACAATGCTTTGATATTTCAAATCTGTAAAACTCTCTAGTCTTTCTGATTTTCCTCCCCCAGTAAGTCACAACATGGTGAAATACAATATTTTGCCTTTACAATAATTGCTAAATTGGTATTTACAACATTTATCCTCTCCATTTACTATTTCATTGGCCCTGAACTTTCTCATATATTTGGTGTTTGGTATTAATGTTCAAAAGCTTTTTTATTTAAATGGTGAAATGAATTTTGTTTGTGTCTGCCATAACAAAGTATAGTAACTTTTCCCCTTCTGCAGACATCTTTCGATACAAATGGCCTCAAGTTTAAAAATCAAAAGTCCACACACTATCAGTGACAAAGACTGGACATGCCACTACAAAAAAACAACTACTATTGTGAATTTTTTCATATAGATTTAAATAGCTCTAAAAGTACAACAGATTCAAGCTTGACTAATGTTGCTTCAAACTGATTAGCGTAAAACTTTTCCAAAAAGTTAATAGTCAGACTAGTTTTTCCACTCACTAAATAGATGCTATCCAAAAGAATGGCAAAAAAACCTATTTCAGTTTTTTACTTTAGACAAGAGCAAAGCTTAATCCATTTCCACATGATTTTTCTGATCGAATCCTCAATGATTTTAGAAGATGACAGTAGAGTTAATCTCCTAAATCTTCACTTGTTCCTCCTTGCAAAGATATTACAGAAGCATCACATTTAAATACTCTTAATTTTTTATTATCTCTGCAAGAATCCAGCCTCATGCAGGACTACTTTAGAAGTCAAAAAGCTCAACTGTTTTCAAAGTTTACCTTACGTTCCGATCATTCCTTCTCATTCTTTTTCAATAAATTTCATAAGATTTATACTTTGCAAAGTTGAAAATTTGCCCTTCCTAGTCTGCCTCTCTTCATAATACTGTTATAGCCATAACAAGTATGTCGCCACTGAAATACTCTGAAAAACCTGCATGAGCCTGCTATTGGAATGCAGAAACTTAAACCACTAATCTCTTCAGGGAAGACAAAGAAAATGGGAAAACATATCAAGCTTAATGACAAAAGATAAACTGACAGATCACAGAGACACACAAGTTGAGTGTACTAAAATGGAATCTTTCTAAAGATGGCTCAGGTCAATGTTATATTCACAGATCATGGGATGCTCCTTCGTTTTCTGCATCTGTAGAAAAAACTTAAGCAGTAGAGGCATAACTCACTGGATACTTACTACACCTTCTTTTAATCTCACTCATCTAAAGATGCCTATTTTTTAATTTGAAACTTTACAACTTAAAAGTTTAAAAGCAAGGATTTGTATTTGCCCAAAAGTCACAGAAAAAAAAGATACCAAAAGGTAAATCATTGTGTGAATTGTGACTTTCTACTTTTTCTATCTAGCTAACAGCAATCAAAACCATCTTCAACATGGCTATCATTGCTCTCATGTTAATGACACCTTGACAAGTCAGGAGGGAAATGAAAAACATTGATTTCTGAAGGACTTTTTTGAATTCGCAGCTAAATAGCACTCGAATAAATTAACTTCTAACATTTTAATAAAATGAAATATTTTGTGATTTTTCCTCAATAGTTTATGACTCATCCCATATAAGAGCACAATAGCACAGCAGACTAATGAACAGCTGCCTCTCAATAGGTTGCTTTCATCTGCTTTTATTCACAAAAAAAAAGTATAGAACAACCCTTTCATGAAATATAAAGCATGCTTAAAGAAGAAGTTCCCCATTTAGATTGCCTTTAACATGCTTAAAATGCAATTCTTTAACTGAAATTAGGCACCCAAAAATGAAACTAGCATCACTGTAGGTCATTGAGTTTCTTTGTTTGGTCTCATCAATCATTAATATTTTCTAGTTTCAAACTCAAAAGATAAGGCAACAAATGTTTCAACTATAACTTCTACGAACCAAGTCACAACAGGAATAAATTTAACATTAAAAATATTTAGAGCTAAGACATTCTATTTTTGAAAAAAAGCAAAACACAATAGCTATACAAAATTCTACTTCACAAGCCTTCAGGAGCAGTAAATGCCTTTTGAAATGAAATATTACTCTGAAAGAAAAATGACAAAAAAACCCTGCAGAGAGATTCTGGATTTCTTACGGGTGATTTTACAGATTTTTTTTTTTTAGCTTTGCTAAGCTTACATTTACAGTAACTGCTATCAGTTTAAAGCATTGTACTTGAAATTCTATAAAATGTCATGCTCATGGAAGTATTAGAGAATGAAACACTTAGAAAATGTCTTTACATCTTAAGATCCCTGATTTTTAATAATCTCTATTTCCTGCACTAAAAAAAACCAAACCACAACAAAAACAAACCCCCAAAATAAACCCAAAAACAAAACCAAAAAGCACAATAAAGCCGCCTTCTTGCATCAACAAAAACCTCAGAAACATAACAAAAATGTCTGTTTCTCTCAGATAGAATGATGACGACAAAAAGGAGACTTAAAGATAATTTATCCTTTGTACAGTCAGCAAATCATCACAAAGGAGCTTTCTGATGAGGAATTATTTAGGAAATCACCTGTTCAAAATGGAGACAGAGCTGCCCAAGTTAGATGCACATCCACTTCCCTTGTGCTCACAAGAGTTCGTCCTTTACTTAGAACTAGTGCTTTTTTAATATAATAGGAATAAGAAACTAACCAGGAGATTAAAATCTTAATGTCTATGGCAAAACGGGCACCTTCAAGACATTAAACAAAACAGTTTACTATTAGCCACCATGAAAAAAACCTTTCCTTCTTCCAAAAAAAAAAAAAAAAAAAATTTCAAATACTATCTCATAAATTTACCATTTTCATTCTTGACATCATCCTATAGTTTTGGGTTCATGGAGACATGGTTTTGTTGAATTCATTTCCTAGTAGGCTTCCCAGTACAATGTTTTGACCACATATGATTATATAGTTGAGAGCGCAGAAAATTACCAGTAATTTGGGAAGAAATTCTACAAGAAGGGCTGCAAGAATGTGCTCTTCAATTTAAAAAGGTATTCGCAGAACCTGCTTGTTTGTGCTAGTTGTAAGCACTGTTTAAATCCATCATAGCCCAATGCATCGTTCAAATAAATAGCATTTTATATCTTTGTTACTCTCTCCCTCTCCAGTGAATTTAAATCAGCTTGCAGAAATCTTTCTATTGCCACTGAATACATAACCCCAACAGTCATTTAATTATACATACAGCAGCAGGAAAGAAAACCAAGGAACACGTCTGTACTGTGATGAAACACACTGTGTGACAGAGAAGAAAAAAATATATAAAAATAAATTTATTAAACTGAGACACTGTTTTGGTCTTGATTCACTGATTTTCTCCAAAACAGGAGAAAAAGGTGATCCTTCTTTGGTGTATTTAAAGATTCTGTTAGGGTTTTTTTGTAGAAACAGATCACCCACAAGGAAAACAGAACTAAATCAGCAATCAACCACCCATGATCATCAGTTGTATTAATATATACTGGAACTGCACCCTTACTTTAGATGCTAGCTTCCACTTTAATTGCTCCTCCACTTTCTACTATAACTCAGTTACTGTATAGAGCAACTTCTCACTGCTTTGAACTGAAATCCACTTTTTGCTACCCCCTTTTTTTTTTTGAACCAGACTACAGATACTTTTCTTTATGGAATAGACAAAACTCTATGCCACAATTTTTCTACAGTCTATTGCTTGTCAGCCCTGTTGATGATGATACACAGAGGATGCTAGGGGTCAAGTCACAGCTGAATTAAGACATCAAGGAGCTTATTTCATCCGCCTGCACTTCCCTGCTTCTAAACATTTTTGAAGAGTCACTAGTAGACCAGAGATATAACTACTCCGCGGTTCAACTCCGATGCAGTCTGACCTTTCACTGTCTGTTCACCATCCTTCAAAAGCACAAGGGTAATGAAAAAAACAAGTAAAAGGTTGCAGACAGAACCATGCATCTGGTAACATAATAGGACTTACCTCTAGCCATGGAAAGATACTGTAGAAAACTGTAAACAGGTATAGTTTTGACACTTGGTGTAAGTGATCAATTACAACTAATTTCATCTTTCAAACCGGTCTTTCTGAACACACAGGCTGCAGGGCAGGTGTATATTGTGGCCTGTCTCCAGAGATCTCATGAGAAAGCAAGAAGGCTCCCTCCACACCACACACCCAGGTTTTCTTCCTGTGGAAACCACAGCACACGGGTAGATGGAAAGCCCTCGTCTTGCCTACATATGGCCACAGTGTGCATCCTTATATTTTAAAAATAGCCTCCACATTTCAACACAGTATTATGGTGCAGCAAGTTTGCATATTACGTTACACCTTAATTAAGCAAATAAAAGTACCTCATCTCTTCTGGAACATAAATCGTAGCTTTGTTACTCTATACACTTCCATTTCATATATCATTCTGTTTTCAACAACGTTTATGTTATTTCTACTACCAATCTGAGTGTGAACAGCAACAAGCCCTTCTGTGTTTTCAGATCTTTGTTCCCAGCATAGTACACAATGCTACATAAGACAAGGTTATTGTTCTGCATTTCAGGAATCTTTAACGTCAAAATAAAGAGCAAGATTGCTAGATGAATGAAAATCAGTAAGTGAACAAGAGCCTTAATCCACAGTCTGCATGTTGTTCTGAGAATAGAAATCATATCAGAATAGTCTTATATCCACTCCACAGGAAAGGGAGATTCAGTGCCATGAGATCGCGGGAGCAATGCATGAAATCCATGATGGTCATTTAAAAGAAAAAAAAAGTCAATTCCCACATCATGAGGCACAGCAAATATTTACTTATTTTTATTTAGGTAGAATTATTTAACCATAGTTGAGGATGGTAAAGCACCTGGCTCACCGAACATTCCTGTCATGTTACAGTGCTCTGATACAAACACCATCTCCTTGTGACATTTAATCATATAATTGTGCTATATAACTGAATAAATCATATAATCAGTCCCACATTATTCATAGGACTAAGTCTGGTAGCTGCTAAATGTCCACCTGTCAGTTTTCAATACGCAATATGGTCTATAGCTAAACCCACTGAAACAAATGCAAATTTAACTGGTTTGGTTATGTGGAATCACTGAGGCCTGTGAACATTAGTGCCAATGCCTGTTATTGTCCATCTTGGGAAAGAGAAACAGTCTTGAAATGAATTTATTTCTTAATATTTATCAGTCTTATTAGTGTCTATCAGTGTGGAAACTACAGTTACCAATCAGATTTGATTAAAAACAGATCTTATTTGGTGCATTTATCACAATAATTTTCAACAAGACATCTGTGGTTTTCTGTATTCCTCCTGTAAGCTGTTCATCACACTAACACAAATTCATTTAGTGAAGAGCCCTTGAAGATTTTACGATGGCACATAAATGCTAGTTTTTCTATAAAGGGGGACCTTTCAAGAGGACTTGGAAAAATACCCAGCACTTCCAAGAGCTCTGACAGCACAAATGAAAACACAGCACTGATTTAAAGACAAACTCAGGACATGGGGGAGAAGCTTGAAGAGCCCGTGGCCTGTGCCCACAGCCCTGGGTGCTGGAGCCCGGGGCATCAGCACCCCGAGGAAAGGCCATCCACACCTCCTCCCACCAGAAGCCCCCCCACAGAGACATTTTCCAACTCTACAAAGCCCAGCTGAACAGCAATGTAAACTAGAATATTTAGAAAAGAAACTCAGGACAACAAGAGAAGCCCAGCTAGAAAGGGTTTTATACACAACTCCACTCACCATGCCCCTGCAGCTTGATCACCAGGTCTGGGGCTCCTCACTGGCAACTCAGTTATTTCTCTAATTAGCAGAAAGTATTTTCAGGTGCTGAGGAGCGCCTTTACACACAGGTGCTGCCCTTCACAGGTGCTCAAGGGTTCCCTCAAGAAAGACGCACCTTCCTCAGCCGCTCACTATAAGAGTGCAACACAGAGCTGCATGAATACAACAATCTCATCTTAACCTTCTCTCCACTTGTCTGCTTGGCTTACGTGTCCCTTTAGTCAGGGGCCACGGCTCAGGCACGACCTGCCTCCAAGCGAGTGGCCTGGGAAGCGGGGTGTGCAGACAGGGAAGGCACAGGAGCCCAACTGGCTGCACCATTTCAGGGCCAGACAACAGTCTGGTGTTGGGCTCATTCATTTCCAAATAAATAGCAGAGCAGCAAACTTCCGTAAGTTACGTATACCCATGATTTTAGGTATTGAGTAATCTTGTGGATTTTTGAAGAGGGTAAAACAGAGTGGTTAACTCTGGGAGGAATACCCACCACAGGAAGGTTTTAGGGTTCCCATCAGGTGGTGTTTGTACTGCTTGCCTCAGGAAAGCAAATGTCTAAGCATAGTTGAGTTACTAGAATTAAGAAGAGGCTAAAGACAGCTCAATCTCCACAGTCATCTTTTTGACACCCCCTGCTACAGCAGCAGTTTCACTCAGCTTACCCTGCACTCCACACCGCTCATCTGCAGCTGCCCATGGTAGTGAGTTGGCTATATGGATATTGAACTGTTTTGTGCTTTGCTATCTAGCAAGAAAACTTCCTTACTTTCGGTTTCTATTCATATTTCTTCCATTTCAGCATAGCTATTCACCTTTCTTGTACTTCAACAGCATCTCCCTTTGCACTCTTTTCCAAGTTACAACTCTTTCTAAAAACCTGAAGTACGTTACATGTTTCCATACAAAACCAATTATCACACCACCCAAATATCTGCAGTATGATACATCTCAGCAGACTTGTAAATTTATTTCAATGTCAAGAGAACACATACAATCTGCCTATGGTTCATCCTCAAGTTACTAAGGATAGCATGACATATTCTCAGGCGTGACCATGCAAACTGTCCTTTAAAAACCTCTTATTTTAACAAACAGTAAGGAAATAATTCTGCATAGACATCTATAGGTCCCTGACTGCTCTCTACGATTTACTCCAGTCAACAAAAGATAAGCAGATGACTATAAAACTGTCTTGGCAGCAATATACCTACAATTGTCCTGATCAATATTTGCCCTGTAGTCTGGACAGGCTCTAAAAATCCAACAACTTGATGGACCTTAAGGCGATGCATAACCATTTGCAAGAAAACAAGCAGTCAATACTAAAATTTTATTTCAAAAGAATTTGCCTTAACCACTTTATTAGGGAGCCAGCAGAGCATACATATACTTGACTAATGTAAAGAACTCCCAGTGACATCTGTGGATACTCAGTCTCACCGACTGAGCAGTTGGGCCAGCAATGATTCATTAAGTTCTCCGGGCTCTGTCGAGATAAAGCAGTCCCTCTCACCCACCTTGGCTTCATTTGTAACCTCAGATGGAGCCTGTGGTAATACACAGCTCTTGATGTGTTGCTCCTTTGCTTCGGTGTGCTCCAACCCCTGACACCCAAGAGTACGGATCCCATTTGGCATGGCAACCATTTCCTCTTTTGAATGTGTTGGTATAACAGCACAGAAAAAAAAGTAACGGGAAACTGCAGAAGAACCCACACATAACGGCATAATGCCATAGTGAAGCGAAGAAAACTCCTACAGCAGATTCACCTTATGTAGATGCTGGTTCTCCTGAAAACACTGGCTTTATGGTCTATTGTTTCCACTTTTGTCCTCTACATTAAAGTTCACTATAATTCTTACTTGTAATGCTTACAGAGATCTGGGCACTTTCTAACTATTTGCTATTATGTGATACAGTCTATTCACCACAAGCAACACGCATACTAAGATGAATAAAAATAGATTTCTTCAAATTCTCCAGCACTACTTCCTTCCTCCTCCTATGCCATTTTTCAGGAGGTGTGGCAGCTTTTAAATGTACTCAGGAAAACACATAACCAATTGATTTTATGTTGAACAAAACAGGATTAAATGATTTGCTGCAAGCCACATTTGCTTGCCAAATTTTTCAAGGTTGTTTTGCTGTATTATTATTTTTTTAATTTATTTTTTTGACAAAACACAAAACAAGTAGTAAAATAACAGCTGGGTGGACAGGAAAACAAATAGTTTGGGAAGGGAAGGCAGAGTGTTATAGGCAGAACAGTTCAACTTAAAAGTACATTATTTGAATTTCTTTGTGAGGTCTCTTCCAGTCAGAAGAATAAACCCACATATTTACGTCAACCTTCCTGAGATCTCACATACATACTTGCAACGTATACTTCAATCAATTTTCTACACAATCAAGAGATTATATCTTCTATACACAGCAGTTTTTATTACCCAAATTGCATGCTCCTATTTGGCTGGTTTAACTGCAGAACTGTTTTGATTTTCTTAAATTGGGTGTAGTATCAGGCTTAACACAGCAATATGTGAACACACAGAACAAAAAACTCTCGTTATAATAAATCAGAATACAACACGAGTTCGTAAGCTCTTCTCTTCTTTACAGCCTTCTTCCATCTTGGCACAAACTCAGTTTTCAAAAATACGTTCCAAAAACCTGGGACATGGGCAAGTATTTGGGAGACTGGTGGTCCTGATAACAAATTATTTCTTTATTGATTTTTTAAAAAAATTATCAATATGTATTTGCAATCCTGTTTGAGCCCCTGGAACTATGTAGAACTCCGGGTTTAATTGCTTAATTTAAGGTTCTAAAAAGGCAAATTGTAATCAGGACTGAGCAGATTCTGAACTCAGCTTGGATTCAGGAGCGGGATCTAGTGGCCATTACTTCTCTCGTATGCTAAACTGCCCACCTCACCATGGTTTCATTTTCCTCATCCTCTTCCCTTACCACAAACCCCAACCCCATGTCAAGTGGGCTTTCAGCTGCAGAAAGAGTGAAGAATTAAAGCTGCAAGTGGGAATGCATGAGGCAAGATGGTGTTTCTCCTCCAGCAAGTGATTGAAAGAGTCTGTCCATTTCCAAACCTGTTTTCTTTTAGAAATATTTTGTCAAGATACTGTCTTTGGGTACAATAACTACCACCAGCAATCACTGCACAGACACCACAACAAAGCTACCGTGACATAAAACTTCCCTGTGAATTACTAGCTTGGTAATCACAGCACTGTAAAAGATCACAAGTGTAAGGTTGAGCGGAGCATTTCAGAAATGTTTGGTACATGAACGGGATTTGTGTCACTCCAACATAATCTTTCAAGCTTATTCAATAATGAGGACAACTCTTCCCAACTGCCCAAGTCATCTGTCATTCAACATTAAAAAAAAAAGTGTTCTAGCAGTCTTTTGATAATTATCATTGACTTAGAGAGTTTGAACCCATTATGAATCAGTAGGAATGAAAGATGATTATCAGTTTTCCATACCCTCCAGTGCTAAGTAGTTTTGGACCGAACACCACTGAGCTGGCATAATGGGATTTGCATTTGCAATGATGGTCGCATTTGTCTCTTCAAATAAATGAAGCCTCAATAAAAGATTATGGGAATACAGAAAAAAATAATTGAAACAAGGCCTCAGGGAACATTAAGCAGCAAGAGATTATTGTCAAACATTTTTAAAGAAAATAATGAATGCTTGGAAACAAGCGATTTCCTTCTTAGGCACTTTCAGACACGGAAAAGATAGATTCTTTTTCTTTATTCCTGTCTAACCATTGTTTTCAGCAGCACAGACTATGCTTATGGAATGCATTATTATAACAACACACCTCGAGTAGCTTAAAAGATGGGAAATACATTTCCGTGTAGATTCCTGAAAGTATAGCACTGCCAACGTAAGTTATTTTTCACACAGTACTCATTTCTACCAAGCTGCCAGCTATTCCACTATTTATCTCCCAACTATGAATCTTTCCTATACATACAGCGGATCATCTGCCAAATCGGTATCCTTGTTCATCCTGCATTGTGCATTAAAATGTCATGACCTGCATATATCATCGAACTGAGGAAGTAAATCTCCAGCTTTCTCTAGCACAATTATGTCCATGCCTCCCAAATAAACCGTCATGTTGGCCGATCCTTAATAGCTCTAAAAATAAACCATTAGGAAAATATCATTAGAGAATTACTAAGAATTAAGAAACACATACACAAGTAAAAATGAGTCCATCCATCAGTAAATATCCACTGTCCAGTTGGATAAATTACACTGTAGAGCTAAAGATACAATTTGCAAAGTAAATGTTTTATAAAATCATGCAAACTCTGAAATTCACAGTTAAAGACCATATAATCTGATCCGTGTCCATTAGTTCTATTCTTAAATATATTTATGTACATTTTAGAAGAGATACACAGATTTTAAAACCAAGAAGCGTCCTCATTTTCATTGCAAATAATTTCTGTTGATGGCTGTGCTGCTTGGCTGCATTTTAATAATCACTTTTTTGTAGTAAAAAAATGAAGTTATGTACATCCAGCTCCCTTTTTGGTGAAATACTGTTTAGAATTGTCCTGATACTATGTCCTAGATCTTGCAAAACACTGTTGTAAAAGCAGTATTTTTTAATTATTTGCTGACATGATATGAAAATGTTCAGCTTTCTAATTAGAAGTTGTCTAATTCCAACATTTACACAACTGCATGATCAAGGCAGGACAGCTGAATTTGATACTCAGCCATGTAGAATATATATTCAATGTGAAAAACTAGTGAAAGTTAGAAAAACTTGAAATAGTGAGGAAAGAATTGTTAGGAGGATTCTTACAAAAGCTATTAGCTGTATTTACACATGCAGGAATATATTCTAGTTTGTCACAACTAAACCATCATCTTAGGTTTTGTGGGTTTTTATGGAGAATATATAATAGCGCTGGAACATTTCCCAGAGAGTTTTTAGGGCCTGACACTAGAAACATTAAAAAAGAATCTAAGGACTTTGTTGATTAATCATAAAATACTTTGGGGATTATGTTTCTGCAAGATGATAAACCAGTGGTATATTTAAGGGCTGACTGAAGACCAAGAAACTGTGCTCAGGCTGAAAAAGAAATGCTGAAAACTTTTGAGTACTTTCATGAATACAGAAAAGCCAAAATTGGTCAGGAAAGCAATGGACTACAAATCATCAGAAGCTACATTATAGAATCCTCTGTGCAAAACACCACCTACACATCAACAGAGGATTGCGAAATTGCAGGAGCATTTGTCAAATATGAAATACTTCCCCAGCAGGCAACTTCATGTAGTGGACACATTTTCAAGAACACTATAAACATGGTAATGAAGGATATATAGAGTGTTTGAAACAAGTATTAAAAAAACAACAACAAAAATATACACTACTGTTGTGGTTTAACCCCAGCTGGCAACTAAGCACCATGCAGGCACTTGTCACTCCTCCCTTCCCTGGCAGGACTGGGAAGAGAATGAAAAAAAAAGTAAAACTTGTGGGTTGAGATAAAACCAGTTCAATAAGACAGCAAAGAAAAAGAAAATTAGTAACAATAATGATAAACCATAATATAATATACAAAACAAGTGATGCATGGTGCAACTGCTCACCACCCGTTGATCAATGCCCACTCTGTTCCTGACCAGCGATCCACTGGCTAATTTCTTCCTGGTTTATAAACTGAGCATGACATAATATAGTACGGAATATCTCTTTGGACAGCCTGGGTCAGCTGTCCTGGCTGTGCCCTCTCCCAATGTCTTGTGCATCTCCAACCTACTCACTGAAAAGTCCTTGATTTGGTATAAACATTGCTTAGCAACAAACTGACCATCAGTGTGTTCTTAACATTCTTTTCATCCTAAATCCAAAACACGCTACTGTACTGGCTACCAGGAAGAAAGTGCACTCTATTCCAGCCAAAACCAGGACAGTATCCACCCCTTATTCTATACCATCTACATCACGCCCAGGTCCCACGCTCTCCAATACATTCCGATTAAATCACCACCACTTCTGTCTTTGGATATATACACATAGATCTCATTTTACTTTATTCAGCAATCTTAAGATCCTGTGAAAAGACAAGTTAATCAACTGGAAAGAGTCTAGAGGAGACAGTAAGAACGACTGGAGGTCTAGAAAATAATCATTTGTTTCTCTTAGGGAAGTACTGAAATAGTAGCTCTGATAATGCAGAGAAGCAAATACTGAAATCAGACATTAAGAAAATCTTTACAGATGTAGAAGGCAGCTGCAAATCAAACAAACAAAACCCGCACAGACAAAACCTCATTTTTCTAATCCACACAGGTTTAAGAGAAGTAGCAACATTCATTAATTGCAATAGGTAAGAATAAGAATACATATTAGGGGGAAAAAACACATAAAAATCAGGATAGATGACTATTGGCAATGTTGCTCGTGCGTGAAGGTGCGGAATTCTCACTGTTGGTGTTTTTTAAAAAAATACATTAGCTGCTAACAAAAAAAAGTAATTTTGTGAAATAAACATCTCCCAGAGTTATAAATACTAGTCTTCAGCAAAGGAATGGGCCTAATCACCTTTCCATGTATTGCCAATACTATTTTTAACTATCCTGTGGTTCTAAAAGAGAAAAAAAAACCCTAACCAGTTGAAATGTACAATTGTTTGGATGATGGTGAAGTGACCAACAGAGATATCCTTGTGTACTCAAAAACCCCTCAAATTTAGGAAGATGACAGAAAAGCTTAACCAGAACAAGTTTTATGATAATTCCAATTTGTCTAATGCATTTAATGCTAATTTAACTAATATACAACATTTCCAAATGAGGCAAAAAAAATCATACTTATCTTTGTCGTATTTACAAGGAAGCTTTTAAAGCTAACACTCTGTGAAAGTTTCCTTACGTAATAAAGTTAACATGCTCTCTAACACTGACACAGGAGGATTACATGGGCATTTTATGATTTATCATCATGACATCTAAATATGATACAGTGAAGGATGTTTATCTCCAAATCTTAAAAATTGGCTGGAATCCTAGATCACAGAAAAAAAAAAAAAAAGACGAGGGAGTAACTGTGCAGATATTGACATGAAAAACATCATTATCATCTGGGTGCTTTGCATAATAACACACAAAGATGCAACATTCACTCAAGTGTAACGGCTCGAAATATCTGGAGGTTTATTTTTTTTTTTAATAGGAAAATGCTTCCTTGGTAAATGCATAGAGATATTTTTTTTAATGTCTCTTTAAAACCTATGCAGGTCATACTGTCTTAAGGTCTTATTATAAAATCCTGTTCGTTTTCTATGTGTGCCTCCCAACATAATGTTTTCAGAACTACAAAGAAAGGATATTCTTCTTTTTGGCCCTAATTTCACCTCAGGACAGACTAAGTTAAAAATCAAAACATGTAATTTAATGTTGGCTGATGTCAGTAGAGTCTGATAAAGCTATGCTCTATTTATTCTCTTTCAGCTGAGGAAACTGCAAATAATTTTTTCAGTTTCAAGTTTGGAAGCTGCATTCTCTACGATGCTACGCATTCCATTTGAAAAACACGCAGAATACTTCTGGCAATTTAGGAATAATACAACTAGGGATGCACACCCAAATAAGCAGAAGTGTGGTGAACTCAGATTAGACAAATGAATAGTACCTAGAATTGTACTGCTTTGTCAGACTGTCTGTAGTGTCCTCTTCAAAGCAAACCAAACCAAACCTCTGAACTCTAAGGTACAGGTAACTTACATGGTAACTGGTTTGCATCTAAAGTCCAGTATGCACTCTTCAGCAATGTGAAGTGGGGTTTGTTTGGTTGGGTTTTTTTCACTAATCATTTCAGCACTTTTCTTCCACCTGAATGAGATGACAGTTACAAAATTTGCCATTTTATTCCACTCTGATTTGATTCAGCTTCAGCACACATAGTCTCAAGATGTGAGATCATAAGCTTGGGATGCATTTCACTTAATGTCTGTAAGTGCTCCTTTCTGGCTCAGAAACCTGTCTCTCAGGGCTACAAAGAGTACCTGGATGCTTGCCAGAGAACGAAAAAGGATATCTGTGTTTCTAGTACTGTCCTGGAATGTCCTGTTTCACTACTGTCTGATTGCTAATCTCTGCCACAATGCATGTTCTGCCTAACTCAAAACAAAGCTTAAGGACACAAAAAGACAGTATCTGAATTTGACTGGGTTTAGCTGTCATCTCAAGTTGATACACTCAGCCTTTTCCCCTTGATAATTGCAGACAGAGATTAAAATACGAAGTAAAAATAGACTAGCCAATGTCAGTGTTCCTGAAGCCAGATATAAGCAGGTGATCTTGCACAAGTCATCTGGTTTCTGTGCTTTCCCCCTTGTAAGGTGACCAAAGACATTGACCTTCTGAATTCTGCTGGAGCTTCACAGCAAAAGCTGTTTATAGAGATAAGCTCTTTTATACCCTATGAGGCTGCTGATCACCATTAGAAAGCTTAATGTTTTAATAGTTAATAAATCTAATTGTTTCTCTCTGTTGAATTTAAGACTTTAAAAGTACAACAGAGGAGATGAATCGAGTCAATTACACTCATCCTTTCTATGTTTTATAGATTCCCCCTTCTCTGTAGCAAGTCAAATTCATGATTAAATACAGACTTTTAAACGCTTTACATTTCACTGCAAATAAGATTTGAACTGCAGATTCTTGTTGGATGACAAAGTCAGTATAAACAGTCCATCTAGCCATACTGTTTTTCCTTTTACTCTTTTATTACATTACACTAGCATAAGGCAGAAAAATCATACACACAAAATTATTTCTTTATAACAGTGCTGCAATGGAAACACAATATTCTGTTCATTTTACATATACACCTGTTGGTAATGTTATTAGTTGCAAGCTAATCTATCTTCATCTTATGTAACAGAAGAGGTGCAAAAATAATGGCATTTTTAACCATCTAAACATTTCCATTCCAACGCAGATTTTATTTGTGGGTGAGTTTACACTAATCTATTTTACTTTGATCTAACAAGAAAAGGGAACATGTAAATGATGTGAAGATGGAAACAAAGAGTTGTTGCAATTTAATTTCTTAAACTACTCCAAATAGATTGCCAAGGGCACAGCTGTATAAATGCAACATTTTAATCTGCATGCACAAAAAGGAATGAATTTTAGTTCCACAGGTGGTTGATTTGGTGTCTCTGTGCGTTCCCCGTGAATCCATCCAGTTCCTCTAAATCAAAAGAAACTTGCTGGAAATACGTAATTAAAAAATAGGTGATCTGGGGAAAATACGTTAGGATTGTGAATGTGATGAGTGTTACAGGCTAAATGTAAAAATCTCACAAATAAAGAACTTTAGGTCTTTGTTTAAATAATTTCCAATAATCCAAAGAGTTTTAAGACTACAGTATTTTGCATAACTTATTCAAATTTCAAATGCACCCAGTAAGAACAAACAGAACAGTTCCAATTTTAAGCAAATGAACAATTAGTCTTGTGACAGGTATTGCGTTTGATAACCACTGGCTTAAATCTCTGATGGAGTTAGACTCTGAGCAGAATATGAACTAAGCAATGTTGAAACATCATCAACTCAACTTAAAAATTTTTTTTTGCCTATTGTTTTCATTCATGTTAAACGCTACTTCGTTTAGCACAGGTGGGAAAACTGCAGGAAACATCTGTGTTAAAGATATTTGAGGTGGCAATTCAGAACTCAGGGACATGTTCTGGGTTATTAGCCTTCATATAAAATTTGACATAGACAGAGACATGGAGAAAGAAGAGAGATAAAGAGACTTAAAAATATACGCTGTTCTTGGAGTAATGTAGAGTTACAGGAGATTTAAAAGAACTTAGGCAAATACTTCACTATATCTATATTGTAAGTAATCATATTGCCCTGTCAAGGAGAATGACAAGGTAACCTAAGGTGTCTTTTCCATTGCTAAGCTTCCCATTTCTGTGCCTGAACTAGAGTAAACCTCCCTCCCCACTCCCAATTATCTGGACTAATTCCTAAGAAAACTGCATTTTCTGTAAAATGTTGAAAGTGTCAGTATTGCACTTTTCTTGGGGGCGATGACATAGTAGCCCTGATAACTGGTGCAGCAAAACATTAAAGGGGGCAGAAAAAGCCTGAAGGCAGGGAAAATGCTAGATGAAGTTAGACAAATAAAGTGATTCTTCCTTAACCTGAAACTCCTGCTGACATTCTGATCCTATTACAGTTTTGTGAATATTACTGTGCAAGAGGTTATTAGAAACTGCCAGCAACCTACCTGTAGAGATCACGGACCTTCCCACAGTTATTGCCCTGCTGTCTATTCCTCATCTTGACTCACTGGCTCATTCCCCTTCTGCAGGAAGCAGAAAAGGTGAAGCAATAGTCCCAATCCACTGAGGGCTCACAATTTGAGCAAAAAACAACTCAAGATTAACAAGACTCTTTTCACTGGATACATGACCAGTGAAGGGCCTGAGGCACTGACTAGAGTGTAGTTTCATGTTTTGTCAGAAGGAAAAAAAGAATACAGCTACCCAAAAATGCAAAAGATAGGCACAGCCAGCCCTGTTAGCCACTGCCAAGTGCAGTCTGCGTTTTCATTACATGGATTCATGCATTTCCAAACTATGCTAGAGTATACGAGCATATGCTATTCCTGTATGTATTCATCGATTACGCTGTGTTGTGGAGAGCAACATCACAGGATGATGTTTTCTGTTGCAGAGTGAATTCTTTTCACGTCCTATTCCTCCCTTATGGTGTTCATATCACAGCTGTTAGGGAGTTGTAAGATCAATTACATTCCTAAAACTTATTTATCAATAGAAATAGCCAATATATAGTTTGTTGATACTACTGAAGGACGTCTTGATTCCAAATTAATATACAGTAGGGTTTCAATTTTAAAAAAGTGTTAAGAAATTGCACTGTAGAAACATCAATATTAGCAACCTGATCTACGAGGAGAAACAATGTTGTAAAAGTATCAAATGTGACAAACATCTGCAAAGGAGATAATTTCCAGGGAAATATCAATTGACATGGCTCTGTAATAATACTATTGAATGGAAGCACCACCTAATTAATTTTTACCCATTTCATTAATTTTATTAGTGGATGGATTGCAAGAATTAAATAATCTGTCTTGAAGGACATTTAGGTATTATGGAAGTCTTAGAAATAGCATGATCTGTCTTGGTGGCTGGCCAAACTATGAAGACTGTCATTCTACATTAGATACAAAAATTAACAGTCAGCATTTATGAGCTGTTCAGAAATTATAAAAAAAATTAAGGCACCTCTTCATCATCTGGCTGAAATAGCCACTTCTAATATTTCAAGAGAATTATTACAAGCATATTCTCAGACACATGAAGGTATCAAACACATAAGGCTTCGCATGCACTAATCTTTACAAGTCTGAAGCAGCAACACATCGTGTTTAATTCTGCAGGAGGAGGTACAGAGGATGGAAAGCAAGAAAACAGGGCCAAAAATCACACAAGCCGTTGGACTCTCCTGAGATCTATTCTAATAACCAGGGTAAACTTTTTTCCCTTTAAGTTCTTTCCCTGACAGCTTTGCTACCTAGCTTTGTAGCCCATCCTAAACTCTCCATACTGATGAATGGACATTCACTCAAGGGATTTGCTTTGGCAAGTTTTTTCACCTGTCATACATGTGCAAGAACCTGCATGTGCATAACTCGCATTAATAAAGTGCTGTGAGGCAGAGTCTCACAACTGAAATGGTAAGATTAATCCACTTAAGGAAAAGACTTTTGTTTAGGATGACATTTACAGAAAGGGGCCAGTGCATGAAGACTGAGATGACCACAAACCCCCTTCTCTTTCAAAAATATTCTCAGGCCTGAATATATTTGGTTTTGTTTTGGTTTTTTTGTTTGTTTGTGTTTTGTTTTGTTTTTTAAATCAGTAATACCTCTGCTACAAGTGTTTTAATAACTGCAAAAAAAAAAATCCTCAGTCTCTAAATATGTCTGGTTTTGGTCTTAGTGCCAAGGAACCCTTACTTTGATTTTTACAATAGAAGAAACTCAGAATTTTAATTTTGTTTAACAATGTTTCAAAAATATAATAATGTAAAAAGAAATATAAATATAACATATAATGATATAAAAATTATGTATACTTGTAAATTACAAATATTATTTTCACGTGAAAGTTTTTAAGTAGGTGAAAAGAGTATTTTCTTCTGTAATATTTCCTTTCTTGCGTGGTGGACAGCTTTCCTCAGGCTCAGAATAAGGACAATCATTTGGACAACCTGCAGTTATTAATGGGACAGCTCCAGGTTTGCTGAGGCTTTTTTAGTCAAATCTTAACTACTTAGGACATACATGTGTCACTAACAACCATGTAATCTCAATTGTGACTTTAGGGGTTAGCTTTGGAAGGGATATTGCAGATATATTACAAGAAAACTACAATTTCACAGTCACGCAATGAAAATATTAATTGTGTGACCTTGGCAGTATTATAGATCTTCATTTCTCCCCAAAATTTTTAAACTAAATTAATAACCTGTTTTAGTACACGCTTGCATTGATTTAAGCTTTTTATTTCTTGAAAAAGATCAGAGTTTTGTGTAATTCAAGTTAATTAGAACTTTAAGAAAATTTAATCAAGTTGTAATTAAATGTGTTAGAATATCTTTTGGAGTGAACTTCTGAAGTTCAGTTCTACAAATTAATAACCACCTTAATTAGAATTAAGTTCTTATATTTTCTATTCTAAGTTTAGGATTAATAAGGACCCTGATTTATCTGAATTAACTGTCTATACTGACTCAAGCCTCTTGCCAAGATCCCATTTTACTTCAAATTAACCACTTTTCACTATCATGATTTGTTTCTTCAGTACATTAATATAACATAACATATTGAAAATATCAACTTGTACAATGTTGTATTTAAAATATCAGATCAACCGACATCATGAGACTATCGTGGCCACTTCCTTTGAAACATTTTTTTTGGCTATGTGAAAATTACTCTATTCCTTTTTGTTCACAAAAACAAAAAGAGAGAAAGATTAGATAATGGTTTGGGGGACTACAAAGCAAATAAAGTGGTGAGGAGGAAATGGACCATACTTCTGGTCCATTTATATATAATAAAAATGAAGTCTGTGGTTTTTGATTCTTCACAGAAATTAATTATTCAGAACACTGAAAAAATAACCCATACCTGAACTAAAAAGTTGATCCGGCATTATCACTTTATCAGCACGCTTGTCATGTAGGTATTTATTCTTTACATTAAAAAGTTAATCATTAAAACAAAACAGTTATTTTATATTAAACTGGACAATTAATACACCCCAATGAAGACTCACTCCATGGAAAGAGTTATAGCCACTCTTTACTCAGAGTCTGTACTGATCAGGCTATTTTGATGAAAGCAACTGGGCATAACATTCTACTGTGATGAAGAATTTTAAGGTCTTTTCCATTCTCTCCCTCATCCATGTTCTTGTAACTCCTAACGCAGATCACAACCATGCGGTTCTTTCAAGAAAACTTCTCTTATTTGGACAAACTTCAGATGGACTGGAATGATAATTATTTACCTCTTTTTTATTACCGATTACCAAGTGGCCATCGAGTAATTCACAGAACAAGGCCAATTCCATCTGCCAGTTCCCTGCAAGACAGACTGGATTTACATTTAAGCAGAAAAAAGCCCAAGTGATTAATCCATGTTAGGGTAAGTCTGACTGACTTTTTTTCCTCAGAAAAATGCAAAAGGAATATGTAACTGATTAGTAATGATTATCACTGGACTAGGGAAATAAAAATTGAGTGTTTTTTCTTGTGTTTTTCTTCTCCCTCCCCCTCTTCCCCCCAAATGATGGTGATTTAACTTTTATGGCTTCAAGAAACTGATTTAAGAAAGAGATGCAGCTACTCTTTTTTTTTTTTTTTCCCCTCCTCCCCATTTCCCCAGACAAGGATAGTAGGATATTCCTCATTCCAACAGCTAAACATAATGGGAACTACTTTCAGCAGGCACTCAAGTTGGAATCAGAGCTCCTGAGTATGGAGTATCTCCAAAATTGTTGTCCGAAGTGCTAGAGCATGGGCAGCACTTGGGAAGGAGTTCCGCTTTATTCATGCCTCGGGAACAGAAGGGGATTAAGTGGGAAGGCACTTGTCATCTAGAAACATCAAGTGGCAGAAATTGCAGTGAGACACGCTCCTGAAAGAGAAAACAACATGCTGGCACCTCCAGATGGCACATCTCCCACAGATCTGCATTTTCTGGGTATAACAAGCAAAAAGAAATCCGAAGCTGAGAGCAGGAGGCAAAACCAACATGGTTACAAACAGAAGGTTCAATGTCAGTGGGGAAAAGAAAGGCAAAGCGAATATCAGAAGAGACAAAGGACCTATTCTAACACAGAAGAAATATGAGCTTTAGGAGAGATGATTTGGGTGAACATACTCAGGCCCTTTTAGGCAAGGATTCATCAAGGAAGGATTTATTCAATCCTTCCACTATGAGTGAAATTCAGTTCTCTCTGTACCAAAGCCCAAGCAAATATGCAGGAGAGACAGATCTTTCAATGCTCCATAATCCATATGGTATCTTAGCAACTGTTCTCTATCTATGGGCTGAAAGAGAAGCTACTCTTCCTCTTAACCCCTGGATTTAACTATATACATACAGCATGCTTTCAACAGATGCTGGGTTTAGACAGCAAAGCATCTTGCATGGACTTTATAAGCAAAGCAGATTGTTTAATTCCATTACACCCAGAAAGACTGGGTTTCTTAACTCTTTAGTGGGCATCTGACATGAATTTCCATGTTGAAACCACTTGTAATCACTGAGATGTGTATAAGGAAAGTTTATATTTTTATTCAAGTATATACGTCTGCAAGTAATTTGAAGAAGCTCTATTAACATTGGTTGCAAACGCATTATTATATTATAGTGGGAAAAGTCAACTTCCAACACCAAAGTACAAAAGGACAAGTACTGTGCCACCTCTGGCTTACATACCGTTTATTTCAATTTTTACTATTATCTTCTTTCTATGAGTTGCTCATTGCCATACTCATATCTGGTACTCCTTTAAAGAACTGTGAATAAAAATACTAACTAGATACTACAAAGGGAATATTCCTAAGAGCCACGATGCTTTGGTTTCATCCTGCAAGCAATTTTGATTGTTGCTTAAGAACAAGCCATTTACACTTTGACCATTGCTTACATTCACTACTATTATGTGTTATGAACCATTTTGGACATACAAAATAATTAGCTTACTGGCCAGCAAAAACTGCACACATCAAGAGTTTGTTCTGCTGGGGAAAACCAGAGGCATCTTTACAGCAGCTGAGTAATGTGACAGATTTCATAAGCGGTCCTAGTGAGATACGGTTGTCTGATTGCTCTGGCATCAGCATGCAGATTATGACTAGGCTTAATGGTTTCAGATAACAACTAAAGCTGTGTATGGCATTCACTCTGCAGTGAATTTTGCAACTAAAATGATTATTGATGCCTTCCAGCTCTCACTTTATGAACTTTTTCTAGTATGTGGATGTATTTTATAGACAAGGGAAACTGATTAGGGAGAAACACATTTGTTGCAGTCCAGAGATTTCCCTATCTCAATGTGGTTTTTTTTTCATTAATGTAAAGTTGCTATTCATGTTCAACAACCTGCTTTCTATCACCATGTGGGCAAAAGAAGAATTTCTACTTAAACATGAATTTAGGCAAAAAGTTTCCTCTAAGAAAGGAAAAATAGAAAAAAATTACGTTACCTAAAAATGCTGTAACCCTCCACACACCCTAACCCCTCACCCTTGCGGACAAAAGAACTCTCACACCTTCACTTTTTTTTCCCCCATCTCCTTTTATGTGCTATCAAACTCTACTACTATGAAGACAAGTTTCAGTACATCTAACATTTAAATCTCCTGATCCAAATACTACTTCTACAACGCTTCTATGCACCAATAGCTTTAGGTGCATGTATACTATTGCTCTATAGAGAAACCGTTGCCGTATGACTGTAAGGCAGGTTATGCTAAGAATCCATTATAGTGAAGTACAGTGACATCATTCCAAGGATGCTGCTATCAAAATTGAAAAGTTACATCCTCCTTGGATATCAGCGATATAAACAGTCATCCAGACAATAATTAACCAACAGCAGGTAAAGATGCGGTCCAAAAACATCCTAATTGCACTACTACCAAATATAATTCCTGGAAACCAGAAAAATGCTATGATAATATTCAGTATTTTAGAGAAGCACATAAGTGTTAGCACTGGGATCTAGAAGACAGTTCTCAACCTTTATATTTTAAGAAACCTCTTATTCACCAAAAAAACCTTAAAGTAGCTTATAAAAAGAAACATGAACAGTAAGTGTAGAGAATAGTATGTATTATTACACTGAAAGACTAAGTTTCTTTAGTGGTAAATTAGAACAACTGTGACATATACTGCAAGCTTAGAGCCTTCTTTTCTAACTTTGCTCTGTCTTACACCGTGGGTAATACTATTTCCTCTGTACAGCATAATATTAAATAAATAGTAAATTTAACATAATTCTAGCCCTTAGAAGTTGCTTGTCTAAATAATTCTAACTGCAGTAATCTGTACTTGGATACATTATCTTTTAAATTTTCAACCCATATAGTTTAAGTATTGATGGATGGAAGACCACAGTTTGTGCACTGGAAAGCCCAGATATGCTGTACTGAAGATATCTGTCAAGAAGAGGTCTTAGGAATGTGCAACACGGATGGTGACAGAGCACGACAGCAGTCAGTGCAAAAGCCTGCTGGGAAGAGGAATTTCTTTCTCCTGTACCTGTCAACTGAATCAAGTCCCCACAATGGTTCTCTCTATTCCACTTCTTTGTTGAGAATACCAAAATGAAGACATTCATCTGACTGAACATACTTCAGAGACCTGCGCTTTAAACGGAGATTAAGTCATTAACATGGCTATCTATGGACCACCCTTGGAAACCCAGCGACTGTTGCAGTCACTTTCCTTGCGCTGCATTCACTGACCCAGTTCGTCAGCTTTGTGCCTCTGTTCCCCAAGTGACACAGATGTGAATCTGTCTCAGCTTAGTGGCATCTCTAGAGAACTACATCATATATATTTAACTAGAAGAAAAGTAATTTTGGAACACTTGGCTGTTACTGATTTTTCACTTTTCTATTTCATGAAATGTATAATCCTAATTTAACATTAAGCAGTATTATCTTTCATTTTTTGGAAGCATATTTTGTCTTTGCACATCTTTATATATGCATTCTGTTAAAGAAAGCATCTTATTTTTATTAACATGTCTCAGATCTTCATGATTCAGTCTAATAGGAAGCATGCAAATGCAGCTACGGAGAGAATTTAGCTCAAGTTCAGAAATGCGGTTCTTGTAGAAAGTAAGACTGAAAAGCATCAGATGTACTGAAAAAGTATCACTAGGATTCTTAAAAATCCTAGTGGGTCCTAAATTCACTGAAGTAAAGAGGAAAATCTCCTTTGATTTGAGCAGGCTTAGAATCAGAGGAAATTATCTATGGCTCTCACCAGTTTTTCCATGTACCATGAATTCCCTAGCAACAAGGTCACTCCTTTGACTACAAAACACAGACTACACAGAAACTGGAGCAGATGAAGAACGTTGCAATGTATTTTGTTACGTTGAGGTTATTCATGTCCCCAAATTAGCAGTATTCTAGATGCTGAAATAACTGCACTCCAATTAAAACATAAATAACTTTTCATTTAACAACATTTACCACATAATCTATATTTTTAGAATAATTAGTTGATTTGGGAAATTTATATTTGCTGATTAAGTTATATATGCTTGATTAATTTAATGGCTTTTCTCTCTCTTCTATATCATTAAATATCTATCAAGAGGTATTAAAAGTAGAAGCTAAATAAAACCTATGTTTTTTCCTTTAGTTCATTCTGGTTTTCATTTTGTTTTCAAGTTAGGTTACCAGTTATGAGAACACACTCATGTTGCCCTTTTTAAATCATTTTAAGCAGGAAAAATATAGTGCATATATTGTCCTGCCAAACAAAGCTATCCTTCCTTTATAGTTGAGGCACGTAGCATCCATAAGATAATACACTTAAGTAAATAAAGCTTTAACAAGTATTTGACATTGCCCAGTTTCAGTGCAGACAAACAAACCGGTGCCACACTTTGTGCCAGACACTGTAAAACCTAAATCCTACCTATTCCTTTGAACATCAAACGATCATTAACTACCATTTTTCTCAAGAGAGGCTTTTAACTCCTACATAAACGAAGTATTTTATCAGTTGTCAAATTATCCAGAGGCTTCATTTCTGTAGGTACTGTCAACTTAAGCTCTATCCAAGAATCTGCAGAACCTGGGCACAGTGCAGATCAGTTGGTGCCTCAGTTGGATTACTTGTTCTTGCTCTCCTTGGAACACTTTCAGACACAACCCTTAGAGCCTCTGGTAGCATCTTACCCTGAAGAAATGTGGAAGCAGCCTATACTGTTGCATGAACCAGTTTCAAGCTCCACACTGTAATGTATTTTTCAAGCATTTTGTTTCATCTGCTGCTTACTTTGTGCAGATGTCCCACTCTCAGCATGAGTAAGAAATTAATTTAATACACTGGGATTTTCTTTCTTCAAAACGAGACATTTCCCACATCAATGTGAAAAGCTCATGCCTTTTTAAAAACTATTTTTAGCTGCTGCTGTAATGTGTCCTTAGCAAGGTTGCTGCTATGCTTAGTTTGCCATCTACCATACAAAACGTGTAATCCCTTCATCCTTTGGGTCTTAAATTTTTATTTTGTACTGTATTTATAGAGCAAGAAATGCAGCATGGTTCACATTACATGTCTAGGATACTTCGAAGAAGATCAAACTGATGACAACGTCACCAGTGCTTGAACACCAGCTGGTAACACAGCAAACTAGATTCTTTATGCCAGATTGTGTCAAGGAACTACAGGCCAGATTTTGAGATACAGTACAATAATTTAGTAATAAAGTGGAAGCAGACTGAATATGCTGAGATTTCCATCAAGCAGGTTGCTTTATCTGAAGGGGAAGTGATCAGCTAGTTCTGATCATGCTACATTCTTTTTGAGATATTAATTACAGTAGTTTGGAAAAACAGCAATGCTACCTGACAAAAGTTAAGTTCTACAACTACTCAAAGCAAGATAAAAAAGGTTATATACTAGATACCTTAAGCCAAGAGAAGAAGTAGAAGCAAAATGATCCTGGTCAAGTCAAAGAAGCTGAATATTTACAAGAGATTAAAAGAAGAATCAAATAATAACAACAAAAAAAGTGCAAGGCAAGAAAATAAGTAACATCCAAAAAAAATCTGGTGCTGCAGCAATACTTGGGGGTGTTCTGATAGACTACTGAAGGATTCATTAGACATTAAAAAATCCATAACCAAACACAAAACCAACTTATCAGGGTCTTTACATCTCTGGACCAACTCCTTGGTCAAAGAAATTGCTCATGTAATACTTTAACGAAAACCAAGGCCAAGAAGTATCCTGGCCCAGTTATCTAGAGAAATACTAATTAAAAAGTTGAAATCAGATTCTGAGAACTACAAGGCAGAAGACCCATTTTCACTGGTCAGCATTTGTTCTGCCCTCTTATTTATCATGAAAACACAAAAGAACACAGTAGTGTAATAAATCCAAAAAAACCCAGAAGAAACATAACCAGACTGTAGCCTGATAGCAAGAAGTACTTTTTCACTGCATAATTTTTAAGTGCAAATCCATAAGTGACATATAAAAGAAGTTGCTTTCCAAATCAGCCACAAAGGATTTAGAATTCCAGGATATTTGAAGAAAAACTTATTCATGAGAAGAGGTCTTTCAATTTTCATTTCTCAGGAAATAGATAATTTCAAAGAACCAATGTTGTTATGGTTTTCTTCAAATAAATATATTAATTTTCAGAGATAGAAATATTTTCTGAAGTAGTTCCTTTGTGACCCTTTTTATGAGGAGTACTGCTAAGACTTTCAGAACAAGAAGAATCTTGATTTGAATATCTTTATATGTATGATTTCAGTAAGAAGAAATGAGGTATCTGCCTTTGATTCTTCTCTCAGGAGTCCCTAAATCAGGAAAAGGAGCAGCAAGAGCAAGAATGATGTTTGCACTCCTTAGCTCCATCCCTTCGGCTTCAAGGTTTTGTTTCCTTAGATTCTGAGGGGATTGGGACACAAAAAGAGGATCATTAAAAGAATTTGTAATGTTGTGAACCCAGTGTCAATCATTCATTCATTGTGAGCCACGAAATGATCTCAGAACCAGAGCAGGAAGTGGGGAAGAAAGACCTGACAGTCACCACTTTACTTTCTAATCCATGGAAGAAGAAAGATATGTAAGTGCAGTTTAACAATATGAACCTTCTTTGCACATTATGTGTGATTAAAAATGTACAAAATACACGAGATAAAGAAGCAAGCAAGGGCTGGCACTGTGTTGGAAAATGTAATAGTTCAGTTGAGAGGAATTAGCAACTGCTATTTAGCTAGAAGAAAAAGAGAGAATGATCTGACCTGGAAGGCAAACTGGCTGAACTTACCTTTGCATGAAAAGAAAAAGACAAAAAATACAACTCTACTGATTAACAGTCGAGCTGGGGTCAGTCATAAACCAAAAACGATCATGGCTTTGTAAAGACAATTCTCAGGTGTAAGGGCAGCTGTCAGCTGCAATCCTGTACACGCTGGAGACTGTCGTGAAAGCTCAATGTGCCTAAACCAACGTAATTTCATTTGCCCAATGGCAATAAATAAGTTTCTTAAATATGGTTGTTTTCCAGGATGAAGCTAATTACAGGATCACATAGAAATAAAGTGATTTGTTTGGTGAGTTATCTGTTCGAAGACTGACAAGTTTTAGATTTATGAAGGCACACAAAAAGTTGAGGACATTCAAAACTTGCTTCCCCAAATTTGTCACCCATAATAAAGACGAAGTCTCACTCCCTCAAAAACAAGATTGTATTTCAGATATAGCCTTTTATGCACAACAGTGTGTTTAAAGATTATTTCACTGGTTTAATGTGGCATGAAACATGGAGAATGCTTTGAGGATTTTCATTTAATTTAGAAAAAGCAATTGAACAAGTAGAGTTAGGCTATCTCAGGGATGTTAGTAACAGGAAAAGAAGTTCGTAGATTTATATGCATACATTTATACTTTGAATAAGAGTGAAGAGTTCAACTCTAGAGTTAGTCCAACAGTCACCAATGAGTCCTTGTTTCTGTACTATTTGAGCTATTAATTCATTTCAGGAGATGATCAAGCAGAAGCCAAGTGAGAGCACCTTTTCTTATGCCAACGATATAAAAATGGAGGCACATAAGCGAGAAGTCGAACAAGTCTAATCAAAAATTACTTCCACTAGGTTACAACTGTTTAATAAAATGGATATGAAATAAGCTGGAGGAAATACGGATGTTTAAAAGAGCTTCAGTAGCAAGTGGAGCAATTTATAAGGAAGAAATATGTACATAAAGGCCTAATGCTCAAACCCGCATTTTTTTACATGCCAGGTAGAACCCTATGCACCACTTCAAATCTTCACAAGGTCCATAAAACAGCTGCACTTTCTTCTTGGTAGGATATATATCAAAGCAGCAAGCCATTACTGGTTGTCCTAAAGCAAACTATGGGTGAAAAATAACATATTTACTTGTGCCAATGAGCTCAAGAAGTCATAATAGTAGTCCATGAGCTGGGTGAAATTCGTACCTTTCCCAGAGGTACAGACGGACTGTTCCTCCTGTCTCATACTTCTGAAACAGGACAACTTGTCAAGTACGTAAGCAATATATTTAGAAATGTCTGTTTTCTATTCTGTCTGATAAAATGTAAACCATGATACTTTTGCAGCATGATAGTTTTTTTTTTTTTCAATTCATAACTGCTATTAAAGCTCTGATAGGGAAAAAATAGTACTCAACTGAATATCATGCACACGTGCCTGTTATACCCAAGTATCAAAATGTGACAATATTTGGAGGTAAATGTGTATGTGCAAGTAGATATTTTCTAGATTGGGTGCTTACAGTGGAGTTTATGAAAAGGTGTAACAACCTCAGGGTATCACCTGATACTGCAAGTTTTGGCTTCTAAAATAAGTGACATAGAATTGTTAACCCAGATATTATTTTAACAAAGAGGTCATTTGTACGCACCGGACCCGATGTTGTCTTTTTCTTTTATGAGTTCTTCCATTAAAAACACAATGGCCCGTATCTATATGGAGGACACCTACCAAAATGCAGGAAATCAATACTTAGAAAAATAATTGAACAAAAGGAAACAGTTGCATTTGAAGATTAACTTTTCGTTTATCTGTCCGTATAAAACTAGTTTTAGCTGGAGCTATATACAGCATTTACCTTAGGGAAATAAAGTAGTACATTTTTCATTGTCTTCAAATCTATTTTATGCTCTGCTAGAGTTAGCACTAAATTTGAAACAGAAGAACATGGATAGCAGCCATTGAGCACAAAGTTTGGCAGAAGCGTCTAATGGAAAAGTTGGTGGCTTTTATATGAAACTGCTGATATATACAAATGGAATCCCCCTGCCTAAATCCTCAGCCAGCTGTACAAAGAGCACATAGCAGCCAAAGTATAGACACTAGGTTAAAAACTCTCATCATACCAGAAACCACAAGGCATTACGTTCAAGTCTGAAATTATTCCAAATACAAAAAGGTTGGGGGGTGGGGGGTGCAGGGGAAGCTATGAATTTCTGTATTCCCTGTCTCTAGCAAGTAATCCTTTAAGAACAATTAATTATTCAACAATATTATTTATAGCAATAATTCCCACTTCATGTCTTGGAGGAAGTAGAACACCATCAACATGAAGAAAATGTTGTGTCTATGTTAGTTTGTTCTAAAGAACAAATCATTATATGGCCCTGACCCAGAACATTTTAGAACTACATTTAGAACAAGAGTCATCCATCGGACTTCACCTTTTTTCATGTAGGTCGGGCACCGTATATCAACTTTAGCTTTCAGTTTTACTGGCCTTTTCTGATTTCATATTAAAACTCGTTTTCCATGTTTTAACCAATTCTATTTTGGATGGGTAAGCTGTTAACAATACTGTGCTTGCTTAACTGAATGTCTAAAGGGTTTCTTCTAAAGCATATCTCTCTCTCTGCAAGGAATTAAGTGAACCATGTCACCAGCTGAGGACTGAACTGTTGCATTTGCATATTTACATCACAAAACAATCCAGCACTCAATCTTAAGACAAAAACTCCTGTAAATAGGATGCAGAAAGAAAAAAAAAAAAACAAAAAACAAACCAATACCCAGAGATAAATAAGGTTTCAGTTAATCAGTGTCTCCATGGGATGCACAACTGAAGAGGATCAAAATTCCTGTAAGTTGACTTTCTATTAAAATTCAGAAATAGACTGTTACTTAATTCATTTAACCAAACCAGCCCCATATCTATTGCTGAATTTTCCTATCTTTGTTTTATTTCATATAGAATATTCCCCTACAACCTAGATTCAGGAAGCATGTTGGATATAGACAAAAGGTAATTTGATGTAGCAAAAATAAATAATTTACTGTAATTGCACTGTCAATATGTGTTTGCAGCAGGACACTAAAAAGCTTATAGAGTATAAACCAGATTGGAAAAAGCCTTATTTATGGATGAATTCTAAACAGATGCCTCCAAGATACTTCGATTTCCACAAGGTAAATTCACAGCAATAGTTTCATTACTTGCAAAGAAGGTACAAAAATTAAAGCGTTAGTATTTTCTCATCTACACCTAAGACTGCACAGAGTCACGCTGTTTCTGTATGCCATATTTCACTTTCCTGTAAGTTCCCAAGGAGTGACTTTTCACAAAAGTCATTAAATTTAGTGATCTCTGCCTTCATTTTAACCTGTACTGCATAGCATGGGTAAGCATTGGCCTTTAGAATTCAGGCTTTAGTGGAATGCAAAATGAGTTCATGAAACTTGGCTACAAACCAATTATGAACAGGAAACCAACAGCAGAAGAATACTAAAGATTCAGTCATGCAAATGACAACTGCTTTTTTCTTAAAAAACATATACACATAGATTTATATGCAATATAGTGTTTATAGAAAAAACTGAGGTAATCGAATCTATTTCATTTTGTTGTTTGGTGCAGAACTGCATCGTAGACAAAAAGAAACACAAAATAAAATGTTGAAAGTCAGCTTATGAAAACATATTAGCAAACTACACACATATACATTCTTAAAGTGATTTTCTGAACCGAAACAGAATTGCCAGCTTCTCGTATGTTGAATTATAGATTCCTATAGGGAACTTGCGCATTAGTTAGAACTAATATTGCTTCTAATCTGTTCCTCTGTCTAGGTTTCTAGTAGGTACTTCAGGGAAATTTATAGAAATTCTGTAATAAAATAAGCCACTTTTAAAATAAATTTCATCATTATTCTGCTTAATGTGTTGCTACCTTATGTTTGATGCACTGAAATAAATTTCATCATTATTCTGCTTAATGTGTTGCTACCTTATGCTTGATGCACTGAAATTTCTCCAACTCTTTGACTCTACCTATTGCAAAGATTAACATTTTATAGTACACCCGAAACGGAAACCATCCAATGCTCTACAGTTTGTGGCAGCAAGCTCCCCAGACTATTTTTATGTTTTGATGAAAAAGTACACACTCAGTTATAAAAGGAATAAAAATGAATTTTTTTGGTAGTTGTTGTTTTCATGGTGTCTTATGTCCTATTTCACTCCTCTCTGCTCCACTATGAGGGTTCTAATTGTTCCAAATCTATCCTTTCACAAAGTAATCCCAGGTCTATGATTATATTGTCACCCTTCTCTGGACCTTTTCTATTTCTGCTAAATGTTTTTCAAGTACCTCCGCTGACATTTTAATTTACGTTTTTTTGAAAAGAGTTACAAATCACTTAGCTTTTCCGCATAAACCTTATTCACCTTAAGTGCTCCCTTCACTCTTTGGTAGGCCCCATGACCCAGCAGCTCTCTCACAGACTGCATGCGTCTGAAATATTAATTTCTTATTAACTGCTTCTCTGAAATAATTCCATCAGAGCCCTCCTAATTCCTACGTTTTCAACTATGGTGGGTAAACCTTGTAGATCTGCCTGTGTTCTATGTAGTTTATTTAGATACCTCTTAGTGGCACAGTTCCTTTGTTGCCAGATACCAATTGTTCTTCAGGATCAAGTATGTTTAACTTCATGCTTCAAGCTAGACATACTTCTGCTTTGAAGAGATACTGACTTTTCATACTAAATGCCCTCTAAATAAGGACTCTGACTGAATGCTCTGGAAACCTGAAATGAGCTGCCAATCCTCAATGTCTGATTCTCACCAAAATGTCTATTGGACGGCTCAGAGGTTTTCAAATCAAAAAGGACAGATTAGCAGAAGCACTAAAACTTCAAAGTAAGAAAAAATATTGGGGATGGCGTTGGGAGTGGGTAGGGAAGAGGCTAGGGGGAGGCAGGGGAGTAAATACGTGATCTCTTCCAAATATTTAATAAAGGAAAATATGCACCACATTTAAAAGATAGTTTTTTTATGATAATTTAATGGCAGTAGTAGGTCAATATTCTGATTCGCCTATAAATTAGAACTGATGGATTAACAAGTATCTTTTCATATAGCATCTAAGTGTATATTAATATAAGGCTTACCTTCAGGTACTTCATAGGAAACAATAAATTTAGACAACTTTAACTTTGCTTACAGCCAACTCTGGGGACAATGGAGCATCTTGATTATGCCACTTACAAAATTGTAGAGTGAATGAAGACATTTTAGTTAAACGGCACTGAAACAACCAGGAACATTTGCTGACTGCTTTTGGTGCTCAAGGAATTTTAAGATGACAAATGTTCAAAAAGACTCCCTAAAGATAAAGGTAAATGAAGAACAGGACCTAAAAAGGGGCACAAAAACCACTGCAGGGAAGTGCCTGTTTTTCTCCACTGACACCAATTAACAAACTAACAATGTGTGATATTATAATTAAATATTTGTTGAATGGGTAGGTAATATTAACACGTTCTTAGAAGTTTTTCTTCATGCAAATTCTTCGTAATTCAAACCTCAGTAAGACCGGTCTGCATTTTCCCTTCCAAATGTCACACACACTTGAGTACCATTAATACCTTTCTTGTGTAATACATATTGCTCAGATTACAATGACTCAATAAGTGTATGAAAATGAAAGGTCTTTGATGCTCAGTAGCTTCCCACAGTACTTTTAGTATGACGTAGGCTTAGTGATAAAATAACTTTTGTAATTGCATAGCTGAAGATAAAAATCAAATTTTATAAGTATTCTGCTGCTAAAGAACCAAAAGGATAGTCTTATCAGACAAAAGAATAATCAGCAAGCATCAGCTATTAGAGATGTACATCTGACTGCTTTGCCAGCATTTGGAGGAAAAAATAAATTAATTCATAACTGGAAATATGAAAAGGCTTTGAAAAAGCTTTTTCTGCAGTGGTATTGAGTATAGTACCATACACAGAAAAATTACTGTCTTCCTTACACACACGTGAACCTCTGTATTTTTTGGCTTTAATTTTTGATATTCCTACACATGATAATCTTTATTTAAAAAAATACATAAACTTACATGTAGGATAAATGCCAATGTTTAATTGTGTTCCCTGACATGCTTTTGGAACAGAGTTTTGCAATTTTATCACTCAGTGCTTTTGTTTACTCTTTCCGATTTACTGATTGCTGGCAGTGCTTCCCTATTAAGAGTTATCTTCTGGTGTACAGAATGAAGAAGTTAGAAGAACCATAGAGAAAATAACCGTTTGTAAATAGCTGAATTCCAAAAGTCCCTTGAGTATGGCATACTAGCACAAAAACATAATTATCCCAGAAGCTTTTGAAATGCAGTAGCCTCATTGAGTTCTCAGGCAGGGTGTTACAGAACCTGTTAATACACTCTTAGTTCTTCCAATTCTTCTTGTGTAATTTCATGTCCCTTTTTTTCAAAGAATGTATCTCACCAGCCAATCTGAAAGGCTGAAGGGCTCGTTTTGGGGGCTGGATTGGAGGAAACATTAGCTTTCCATGCCCTGACTTCCTTAACCTTCCCTACAGTGTTTTAGCATTTACGCCTAAATTAACTTACTTTAATATTGCATCTGAGTGCATTTCAGGGATAGCAATCTCAAATTGCTTATTCCAGGTATAACTCTAAATCCAAACTATGCTTCAAGCACAAGGAATTTCAGCACTCATTAGTTTCTTCTGTAGTTGGAGTCACCCTCCTCAGCCTTGACTATGTGGACGAAGTTCAAGATATTGCAACTGCAAATTTAAAAAAAAATAATTTACATGTCCCAGAGACAAATATCACATCAGAAAAATTGTCATAGGCCCTTTGTTCACACTTGTGATATTGTAGTGCTTCTTGGCACTCCTGTTAAATACAATAAGTAATTTTCGACTTATACTTTTTATGTTCTATTATAGCTCAATAAAAATTTTAGTACAATTTTTAGCTCTTCGTTATATCAATCCTTGAAAAAAATTAAAACAGGTTCAGAAACAGTCATAACTATAATATCTCAGTCAGGAATGTTTCATGGCTTTTTTCGTAGACTAGATGCAAATTTCTATCACGTTATTATCCAGAAAACTGTAAATGAAATTGATATACACATGAAAGTCAGATAAATTATTTTAACCTGGCTAAAAAAAAACAACAAAAAAACCCCCACAAAAACCAAACACCTGTTCATCAACTAAACACATAAACACCATCACTACCTCCCTCTTGATGTGACACTGTTTCATACACCTCTTTCTTAGGTTGGCCAACATCCTGCCTGGAAAACACGAAATCTGGTTCACACAGGTCTCAGGATTTGTCTCCAATGTAAAAAAAAAAAAACAACAAACAAAACCAAAACCAAAACCTCTAATAAAAAAAGATCAGATCATGCCCTTTATTCCTCAAAAATTCCACCACAATCATCTTGCTTTTTCTCATAATTTCTACTACACTTTCATTTTGTAGAGGATTTATTACATTATTTGAATTTTTTAAATTATGAAAACCTTCTGATGCATTGCCATATGGTGATACCGTCCCTTGACAGAAGTGGTGTGGGTGGGGCTGTTTCTATAAGGGTGTCAACTGGTTTCTGTGTTCTGAAGGGGGGGTTGTATCTTAATTGAACCAGGATACAGAACGCACAACAGAAGAAGATACTATGTCAGCTCTCCAGGTAGCCTGAAATGATATGTATTCCTTCATTTAAATTGTTACAAGATGGTTAATATGATCTGTTATTTTTATTCCTCAGTACTCCTTAAAAACTGTGATGCAGGAAAGAATTATACAAGTAGAAATCACATAAAAATACAAAACTCAGGGATTACTGTAGATGCTCTAAAAATGGCACCGCACATGCATAAACTAGGACCAGAACACGAAATAAAGTAATATCACAGAATCAGCTTTCCTGTCCCTAATGTGTGCATGTACACATGTAGTACATTTATTAATACGCATATGTATGTCACATATATAGCAGTTCGTTATAAGTAACAAAACACCACACTACTGTTGCTAATGCAGACGTGTGTAACCCAATTAGTTTATAAGGTCTTTGTCCAGAAATTTTTTAGAAATGTTTCAAGAAATGCTTTATCATACTATCACAATATTTTACTGCACTCCCTAAAACTTCTGCAGAAGAAAGCAGTAATACAGTAACACAGATATTACTTAAATTAATTTGAAGTCAATGTCTTCATTACATTTTATTTGAAGGATAAGAATGACTTTTTAAAGGAGACCTTAAAACATGATACTAAAAGAGAAGAGGGATACACAAATTTGTAAAGTGCAAACCAAGTATTCCACAGATGACATTAATCAACACAAAAGACCAAATTGCAGCTAAGAAATACATTTTATGTGCCTCAATCTTTATTTATTTCTCTCCTATTTTTTTCTGCCACAGAGAGCACTTGAAGCAAGTTCCACCACCTCTTCAGAACTTGATGGAGCCGTCTTGGCTTCCATTTCCTTCACTTAAAATTCTCAATATCTCACTACCTTCCAATATGTCAAAAAGAGGTTTTAGATTAAATATATCACCAAAAGTCAGGTGTAAGAGCTGGCCATCTTTCATCTGACAGTTCTGATTTATGCACTGCATCATGCTATCTGTATCCCCTAACAGTGTGAAAGTCTGCACAAGTGTCTTGGTCCTTCAACATAACCAATTGTCAGGGCAGAGCGTCAAGTTCTTGCCAATGTGCTGGACTATAAATGTACTCCCAGGTCACCCAAATATTTATAGTGATTAAAAGTGATCAAACACATTCTCATTTAGTATCACTAGTGAAATATAGGATTATACATTTAAAAACACTTACACTATCTTAACTACCTTTTCTTTATCAAAATCTTATTAGTAGGGGAAATCTGGTGAAGGTCTTAAATAGAAATCCCTTCAGAAATAATTAGTCAGCAGACAATTCTTTTAAATCCCTCATTGGAAAAAAGTTTATGGCCAGAGCTGACCCCCCAAAATGATCAGTAGCATATTTTCTCACTCAAAATCAATGAAAGAAAATAATGCATTACCACAACTCTGTGTCTCTAGTCTAAGATATCTACACATTCTCTTTCAAGTGCTAGAAAACTGCAGTATTGTTAGGGTTGTGTGACTTTGGCTGGGCCAATCGTAGCACCCCATCTGTGGTGACAAAACAACCCTGGGGTACTCTTATTGCTGATTAGTTGTAAAGAAGCATATGAAAATATTTATAGGAAATAGTTTCAGGGACAAGATAAATGATGTTCTTTTTAGCAAATTTTGTAAACATGAACACAGAAGCTGCCATTTGGCGAAAGTATTAGCATCTGAATAATTTTCTTAGAGTACTAATGCTCTTCCACATTTTCTATTGCTTTAATGTCACATCATTGATGAAATACTTACAGTAGAAATAGGAGGAAAACAAATTGCTTTGTAAAAGAAAACCATGCAAAAAAACCGAAGCCCACAAACCTGAAAAACAGATTCATTCATTTTAACAGACCATTTTAAAAAAGGTTATTTAATTAACTTCGTTTTTCATCAGTCATGAAAAATATGAGTATTTCAATGCCTTTCATCTCTTGTACTTACAGTTAAAAAATGTATAAAAAATATAATGCTGGACCTAATTTAGGTTTCTACAGGTCTAATTTTCAGAATTGCAAATTGAACACATAGTACTTATTGAAAACTCAGGCTATTGATTTAGGACATATCTTTCTATGTTACTCTTCCGTCCCCCACCCCGACTCCAGTCTAACAGTTTAAGTGAAATTGTCTAGCAAGAAATCAGTGGATTAGTTTTCACTATGCCAAAATTTAACTGATGGGTTTAGGCACTGAAATTTTCCAGAATTTATTGAAAGCTTGTCACTTCAGCAGGAATAAAATGTATACGTATTAGGGTACTAGATAGCATTTCGACAGGCATATAATTAGAAGTTTGTAAAAGCACAGGAATTGACTTCACTTCAACTGTGTTTCTATGAGCTTACACCTAGAACCTCGAAACGCTCAGCAATTTACACTGAAGTACATTGCATCATTTTAATGATTTACATCAAAGCTGAGGATTTTGACAGTTCACATTAATGTTTAATGGAAGGAGTTTGTGCCACTGCTTTTCTTGAGATAAGAAACACAAGCTTCTCTGAAGAATTAATTCTCTTTTTCTTCTGATTACAATACAAAGAAGTAAGAGCTTGTCTTATTCAACCAACACCAAAGAACTTCTATCAACTCAAAATCATGAATCCTCTCTTAAATAAGAATTAATAGTGTAGGTCATATTTTATAATACTGTCTCAAAAGCCTGTTCTGTGTCTACACCTTGTTTCACAGCTTTCACCATCAAGTTACATCTTACACCATGAAGTGACAGTTTAAACCTTAATAACGAGTACTAAAGCACATAAAATAATTCCTTTTCAGGATACATATAAAATTTATATCCTGAATCAGTTAGTTTTATTTTCAATACGCAGTTCAGAAAAGTAAGAACAATGAGGAACTAAGTTAAACTTCCTAGAACATTACCAAGGATTTCAGCACATTTTTAAAGCAGTTTTACACTGCATGATAAATCAATCAAATGTTGTAGCAGATGTCTAATGTATTCTTTCCACATAAGCCAAATAGAAGTGTGTAGCATCTGTGTGAGATGCAAGCACAGCTGCTTGCCGGCTAGAGTGGCCACAAGATGATGGACCTTGATTGACAGTAGCTATCAAAGGTTGAACCAAAGATCCAAGAGAAATTCAAATGACTTATTTTAGCAATAAGACACGTGATCCTCCAAAGAATTAATTCATTTTGCTTCTGATTACTATAAAAACGAGGCTTTTTTTTTTTTTTTCCCCCTGGAATACTGTTTCAACTTTTTAACATAAAGAAAAATTATATAAAAAGATGTGGCTATTCCAACTCATAAAACATCAAATGGTAAAACTTTTGATTTTTAACAAAAACTGGTAGGTTAGACCTGTACTATTGATTTATACAACCTGTATTTTTCTAATCGGAGATTAATCTTAAAGTGTTTAAGTGAAAAAAAATCCACATTGCTTTGATAAGAAAAATAAACATGAATATATTAACAGAAAGATGTAGAATTAGTTATATTGTAGAAATAGACTGTATACTGCTCTTGCACATCTTTCCATCAACTTAAAACATGAGCAGAAGTGAGTTCCAGAACAAGCCAAGGTTCCTCTGCCCTCCCATACTTTATCACTATCATTGCTTCTCATTTTCACAGAAGTTTCACAGACCTGAGACTGCACCACCTGATCCATCCTTGTCTCTCCCCATACAAGTCAGTTTTGACTCAGTTTTAATGCTTTCTCCCAACAAAATTTCCCAGGTAATGTTCTCAGAAGTCATTTTGTTTTCTTCTTTGACATGAATTTCCTTTTCTGATGGTCCCTTCCAACCTGGTATGCTACGATGCTATGTGAAAATGTGAAAGCATATGATCTCCAGATTCATGGCCAATTACTGCCCTCAATGCTTGCATCACCCTTTCTCTTTCAGTAATTCTCCTGACCTCCCCTTTTCCACTTCATCAGCAGGAATCAGTTCTTCCAAGGCAAACACAGTAGCCCGCCTGCTCACTTATCTGCCTCCTCTTTCACATCACTGCTGTGTAGCCTTTGCCCTATCAGTAAGCCTGATAGGGACAAACCATTTATCAGCTTTTTCGCATCTCTGTACTTGCTTCCAAATCACTCTCTCTAACCTGGGATTCCTCCAGCTACAATGAAATACAATAGGACGACTCTGCAGAGCACGGCATCTTCAATACATGTTCTTAATACTGACCTGTCTTACGATGTTTAAGATAGCAACTTGGAACCTGAGAACTGGTAGCAGTTCAAATTAAAGCCACCTAGTGCTTCACATTATAGAAAATTTTTAAATTTAATTTTATACCTTAGGATTTTTAAAATTGAAAGTTTCCAACAGAACTTTGGACTCTGGCTTAAAGGTAATTTTGGGGTCACTGAACAAAAGTATTTGCTGGTCCCATGAAAAGCCATTTAGATTTGGCAGTTATAAACTACAGAGAGTCATGATTTCCCATCTGTGATTTCAATTATAAAACCTGGTTTTGCTAACATGTCAAAATGCCAGAGCTTTCTGAAGCCATGCTCACATATCACACACAGGCCTCTTCGGCATTCAGCGCGAGCTCATTCCCAAAGAGGCCATTGTGAGTAGAAGCTCCCAGGAGTAATGCCTCAGGCTAGAAAAAAGGCCACAAGAGTGGAAGATCATGAATCAGATAGTGTGACCGTCATCCGTCATCTCTTTGTTTATTCAATTATTCTGATTGCTGCCATTAGAAATTCACGTGTCCAAATGCTGCCAGCTACAGCCCTCCTCCCAGCCTCTCCTAGAATCTACCTCTCCAGAAATTACAGTTGCATTTGTATTTTACCATTTTACAAGCCCAGGTTTTTTTAATTTTTTTTTTTCCTTCAGCATCCTGACTTGAAAGAACGCATTAGTCTCACAGCACGTTTTATAGCTGAACATTTCTTTGTCATTTGAGAGTAATTTAACTCTCATTTAAATGCATTCTGCTTTCTGTAATATGATTTGGTTTAGCACAGTACACAGAAAATGTCTTCATTTCAGAGAAAGTGAAAGAAAAGAAACACAGAAGTCAGGCTATAGAAAATAATTTAAGACTACTCTAGCCAATATTATGTTACACTTAGTCTTTTAAGAAACTAAATTTGCACTATTAAATTGTATTAGCAATATTAATGTTCAATGACCATTAACATACTGGCATACAATTTTTGTTTCCCCGTTAGTTCAATGTAATCCAGCTCACTATAGAGCTATGCAACAATAATGGAAAAATAGGTTGAAGAGTATCATCCGAATATTCTGTTCAACAGGTATACTACAGTATCCTAGAACACATGTTTGAGGCCAAATCCTTTTAAACCTGGGCAAAGTTATGAGTAAATGTACCACAAGTTAAGCAGGTGACTACTAGTGAGGACCAGTGCTCAGCTTTCTATATGCAAACTGAAGGTATTTTGAAACTGCTCAGCTTCAGAAAGGATGAACAAACACCCCTTAAAGTCAGGACAACATTTCATAAAAATCAGCCTTCTTCAAAAGATCTCAAACTAGAAATTCTTTTAGCCATTAACAACACCTGAAAATCTAGACTAGACTTCAAGACGAATCAAAAAGCAAATTTTCCCTTGCAGCATTATCCATATCTATGCATGTAGTGAAGTGGTACTAGCTGAAGAGTTTCTTGTTTGATCTCTTGGTTTTATAATAGTAGTTGCTTGCTTTTATTTTCGAAATGTCAGCTTTAATTATGTTCTCGGACTGATTCAGGAATTAATTAATTTGAGTGGGCAGTTTATCAGATATTAAGCTATGGTGTTTTCACCTAAATGCATAGCCTACAGTTATAGCTTTGTGGTTGTACATTTGTTACACACACATAAATATAATAGCCTAACATGTTATTGCAAAGACCAAACCTAAGTCTACTACAGTCATAAATAAGAATTTCTACCAATTTTCTACTCCTTTTCCTGCTGTCAGATGAATTACATCTCAAAAAGGTGTGGGTTTAGCTTTGTAGCACAAATCTGAATTCCACATCAATAGCTTTTCTTTCCTACTTACTGCCTCTAAGCCATTTTACTGAAAAAGAGATATAGGGTGAAACTGCTGCTACTTTCCTGATATTTTGACCCTTTCAAAGAATAAGTAAACAAATCCTTCCATTTTTCTTTCTCTGCAATTAAGCAGAAACAGAAGACAGAAAATCTGTAACCAATGCAAAGCAAAAGGAAGAAAAAAATGCCTATTTTTCTTATTCTGAATTTAAAAACAAATCCCAAAAGAAACCCCAGAGAAGTGACTTCAAGGATTAATTTGAGGAGGGACTTTTGTCTGGGTCATACAACAAGGACAAAAGCACTAAGCAGAGAAAGTCATAGACATGTTTCGCTTGATCTTTGAGCAATCTGATACAATGTTGTGTGTAAGGGGAATGATTAGAATATTGGCGCTGCTGAGCTGCTTGAGTGGATAATGGACTGGCTCGGTTATTAAAGACAAGTGCTTAGAAAAGAATTCACTTCAGAGCAGAGGGAAAATACTAACAGCGTGCTATGAAGATCAATACCAGACCACTTTTGTTTGATTTATTTAATCAGTGACCCAAGAGATACAACATGGAAGGAGAAAGAAAATCTGCTGATTGTGGAGCACAGGGGTCGGGCATCGACATGTGGGGACAGGGGGACAGAGCTCGGCTGGGGGGGACAGAGCTCGGCTGGGGGGGGACAGAGCTTGAAACAGGCTGCTGGGACAGAACTGGGCAGGGGAAGCAAATAAACCTATGCAAGTCCCTTCCAACCCAACTGTTCTATGATTCTACGATGGTGACCCAAAACAAGCAATGGATTATTTATAAAACACTGATTTCAGTCATATGCTATAGAGACTGAACAAGTTCTTCCATTTTGCAGTTTTGTGACTATTGTAGCTTCTTACTGTAGTTTTGATGTCACCAAACAAAAAATGACCGGAGATATGGAGGAGACTGATGAGTGCTCAGAAACAGAAAACGTTTGTGCAGACAGGAACAACATACATGCTCTTCCATCGCTTACCGGAGGAAAAGAGGGAAAAAGAATGCAAAAACCAGGTTGCTACAAGAAAGTTTCTTTTAAAAAAGAAAATTCTAACAGTGAAGTAATAGACAATGTTTCTAATATTCTAGTATTTAATGCAGTACTAGACCAGACAGCTTGAGGAGATACTATGCATCCTATGGTACAGACTATGTACGAATACCCCTTAGGAATAGTGTGAGTTGAGCTGAGGAAAAGAAGATCTACTAAATCATGTCAAGTTCCTTTGAGTCCTACTTCTTATGGTAGAGAAACAACCAAAGACTCTTGACGTAAGAGCTTAACTGAAGTAAAAGCATTATAGCATACAAAAGCACGACTGTCTAAAATATTTACAGTAAATAATAAAAGGAAATGACATTACTACTCAGATTTCAATGTTCTATTAAGAACATTTTGAAGATTATAAAAATTGCATCAAATATTTAGAAAGTCTAAAGCAAGGTCACGCAGAATTCAAAAGCTCTAATTAAATGATACTTCTGTTTAGAAAACAGTAAATCAAAAGTATATGTAGTTCTTCAGTGAAATGAAAATTGTATGTCACAAAAGACTTCATGCTAATATCTAATACAGAAAAACAGAGACACCAGCTTGCACTAAACTAAGTCATAAAAAGCTAGACAACACAGGAATCTGAGCAAAAGTTTTTATCACAAAAAGGACATTCAGGACATCCTTTAATTGATAAGAAAAAAAAATCCACATAGAACTGGCCATTGTACATATTTTCCCCTTAAAAGACTAAGGAGAAGATGTTGTCAAAAACCTGCGCATGTTAATGATAACATAATTCATGTACTTTCTTCCACTCACGTATATTTAATATTTATTCAGGTATGTAAATACATTAGGATTAGCCTTTGCTGACGTAGTAGATTCTCTTCCCAGTTATACCTAGACTTTGGTGGTTGTTGTTAGTCCGTTTTTCTCCTAAGAAGAATTGATTTCCCTGAAAACACATAGAGAATTTTGAAAAGAACATGGGTCAAAATATAGGTGCACACATGGCCACATTCAGATACATCATTCTATGAGCTGCTGACAATGTATGCACGCTTACAACTGCATTCCCTTCTGCAGAGTTCCTCCATTTGAAACAGATCTAAATACAATTTTACGGCTCCCTGCCAATGGCAAACGAGATCTTGGTCTCTATGTACACTAATAATTCATATAATCCATTTACTTCTACATTTGTTATTGTTTTCAGTAGAAAAAAAAAATAGATATGCCACAGAAATCCTCTATGTAAGGTAGGCATTGAAATTTCAAATCTTGATGTAACACAGCGAGTAGTATACAGTCTTTTATGTACCCAGAATGAGAGCTGGCAAAGACTTTTGTTTCTAGTACATCAAGATAATATAATTTAGAAATCTGTTGTTTTTAATGGGCATTATAGTTCCAAATAAGCTGAAGAAATATTTACCTCAGAGTAACTGTAGTTAGAAGTGTGCTAGCTGTATTCTCTATTTCATATTTTCTGGTATATCAATAATTCAAGTATCCTTAGGTTTCCATGTAAGACTAAGAATAACCCATCCATTGTTATTTTACTTCTTTAGTGAGATCTGGGTATCATAAAACAAGGGAGACTCAGGAAAGAACCCAACATAGGCAATAGCCTCAAACAACCATAGCCACTGCAGTATAAAACCTACTACAAAAGCTTGTTCATATATCCTGTACTGTATACACTGTACAGGAATAGCATGAGGTCAGCAAAACTCCTGTGGAGTAAGACATTACTAGGATGGGGTATTAGATTCTTACACCCTATTTTCTGAATGATGCTCGTTTTCTCACTAGCTTTGAACCCTAAATACCTTTCTTACTCTGCTGTAGGAATTAGTATATTTCTCAAAGCTGTTACCAAACCTAACAGAGCTACTGTAGTTACCATTAAAGACATATGCTGATTCAGCTGGACCACTGGAAAAGAGAAACACTAGATTAAGAGAAGCTTTTGGATCATCCTAAATTCATCAGCCATTTTTTCTTGACAAAATCAAAAATCTTAGAAACATACTTTATTTAAAATGCGGACCTGATATAAAGACTTCCTTTTCGAGCAGAAAACCAGAATTCATAAAAGCTACTCTTTACACCAGTCATACACCATTTTGCTCATTGTTTTTAATTGTGTCCACCACAGATGCAGGTTCAGGCCAAAAATATACTGAAGCACCTGTTCCTACCCACAGAAATAATCAGGCGAACACTGTTTTCAAAGCTCATTGTAAATATTTAGTAACTCATTAAACCCTCTTTTTTCCCCTTAGCAGAATTTTAGCTCATCATCTCACTGTGCTCCGCTAAGCAGTTATAAATAAAAATGCAACCTCTTTCAATGTAGAAATGTCTCAAAGTAAAGTCAAGGGCCCAATTCATTACAAATGTTTTGCCAAGGTCTGAAGACAGTTTACACTTTTTAATTTGCAGAGCCACCAAAGTGTTGATTGTATTCTTAATTCATAGTAGATAATTTACATGCAGGTCACACGTTTTGTTGTGTGTGCTGGGTTTAATGCCATTACAAAAGTGTCTTCTGAGAAAGACAAGAGCCAAGAATATATTCCATTTCAGTAGGTATAAACAAAGTCTGATATGTCCAGTAATCAATTTTTATCTGTAGTTTGAAAGAACACATTAGACACAAGCAGGAAGCTACTGTGAAAAGAAAAAAAAAAGTAATTTTGGTACTGATGAATGCACAGCACAAAAGAGCAAGGACAAACATATGGACCCTTATCACTATATTATTAATATTATCACATCACGAAAGGTATTACAAAAGCATAAGTATGGTGGTTTTCACTGTTCCCTGGGGGATATAGCACAGGCTAGTTTCCAAAAGCAAAGCTATGAGAATTTTGTAAGGGCAGTGCCTGGCATCAGAGCGGATCACTTGGCTAAACTGAAACCACACGTCACATCTCAATGCAAGAAGAAAAGGACAAAGGGGACGTGGCGGGGTTTGAAATTTGAAAGTTCGAAGTTTTGCTTCTGTGTAAAATGCAGCGTAATATGAAAACTAATGCCCAAGAGAAATATCAAGAAATGTAGGTGTTACAGATAGGTTTCAAGGGAATCCTACTAATGGTGGTAATAAAAGTATCTAATCTAATAACAGTATTTTCTCAAGTATAGTCACTCAGAAGATATATAGCAAACTTTCCAAAAGACTACAACAAATATATCAGTCTGGCAATTACAGTCACCCTAGATAGTAGTTTTATGGTAATAGGGATAAGTTTTGTAAGACACTCTATTCTCATTATCATTTCCATAATAATTAATTTATATTGTGTTGTTTCCTGTGGTAAAGTTTGTAGCTAGTGCAGAGCACAACAAAGCAGATAAGACAATATATGCTTCATATATTCTGAGAAAGTTAACAGCAAACTGTCTCAAATTGACATTTTTAGTGTTGTGTGATGTCATTTGTATTTTTTTTATATGCTCAGTATCTTCTAACAGTACAGACAGTTATTAAAAAGCAAGGAATATTTGAATTAATAACTTAGTGTAAGAGTCTCATTTCAAGCACTATAGTGGTAGTGTAAATTCAGTGTCCTTTTCAAACAAGCAAAGAAGTGAAAAAAATATATGCATCTTATTAGGAACCCTGCGTATCACCAACCTCCTGCCCCCAAATTAATTCTACTTAAAGTGAGCAACATATTTGTTGTATTTTCAAATCATAAAACATGTTTCCATCTCTTCATTTGAAAACAAACACAGTCAAGTCAAAATTCACTGGAATTTTAAAAAGTCTAGGATATAATTTTTGAAGTTAATAATAATTCACTTCAAAGCAGGGCAGAAGTCTAATAAAAACTTTTTTATTGAGTTTCATAAACCAGACTTTCTCTCTGTTTTACATTGTCTGCTTTCAGGTAATTCCTGAGTGCTTGTCAAAGTAAAGTAAAATAAATTTGAAATTGTGTTAAGTACTAAAAAGACCGTCCCTTTAAAACCAATTTTTCAACGCAGACTTCATAATTATAAATATTGGCAGGGTTCACATGCCTCATGAAGAGGAGGAAATGATAACAAACAGAAGTTAAAACTTTTGCTACACAGTTATTCCACTTGATCATAATGATAGTAACCATATATCCTTTTGGAACACAAAATATTCTTCTATCCAACCCTTCATCCCTAGACAATGAACATTTTGCGTTCATAGAATATTTTTGTGCATAGTTTTGAGGCCAAGTGCATAATGTGTGCAATAACCTTACTGTTGCCATGAAAGATGGATGCAAGGTCAACCCATTTGCTGAATTCAAGTTATGCGAACTCAAGTCTGGCCAGAACACTATATTATTACAAATTCATTAACCTTTTTACAGATTTGAAGACAAAGGAACATGCAGTTTGATTTCTGTGGTTTCCTCTGTGGTACTGTTTATTGACTGAACTATAGCACATGGTTAGATATCCATCTAGTCTTGAAACCTGAGAAAACTTCCTACAGCTAATGAATCATTAAAAAATTTGTAAGACAAGAAACGGAAAAAAGGAATGTAACCACCATAATCGTAATCCAAGTGACTCATGGAAAACTTACCCAGAACCGGGGCTTCAAATGAAAATACAGGATAACTTTGTATGAAAAAGTATGTGCTTTTGCTGCATTCATGAAGTCAATGCTACGCATTGTAAACCATGCAATCTATGTGGAACTACAAACAGCTGTGAACCATAGATTTTCCAATTTGTTCAATCTATTCTTACAAAAACAAGATATTCTCACATGCAAGGTATCAAAACAATATTTTAAAAATTCCACTCTAAAATCTTCTAAAATCTGTTCTAAAATCCTCTTTGACGAAGTACTGAAAAGCTGTCTGTGGGGCTCCTCTTAGTCTCCAAGATCTTTTGCTATTCTTCAAAGACAAGATTGCCTTTTGTAGGACTCCTGTTTTGGTAGAACATGCCCACTTGCACCCTCTCCCCACAGATCACCGCTGTCACCCAGCCCGTTGGCACTGCCAACTCACGCGTATCTTGTCACAGATGTGGATGACATATTGTGTAATTATATTTCCTATTACATTAGTCCAAGTGGATAATAAAATGAAGTCTAGTTAGTTTTTGTTTCTAGATTTGCTTTATATCCAGCTTTAGGAAGATATTACATGTGATTCATAAACAAAACTGTGATTTAGGTATGTGCTAGCATATTTATAGAATTATACCACGTAGCAAATTAGGCACTAAATTCACATTTGAACATGGCAATTTCCCTTGTGATGACAGTATGTGGTGTTAAATATTAATCCTTAATCAGACTATACAAATATACTGTGATCATTAAAAATATTATATACCTTCTGTCACAGAAAGAAAACTTTCTTAAACTTAGATCATGGTAGAGATTTCTTGTTCCTCATCTATTGAAAGCTCAAATCATTATCAAGTAGAAAACTAAAATCATTTTCTTTCAGGTACAAATCAAGCAGGCACAATAGTGAGCAAAAAATAACTCAGAAAATTATTCATGTATCCCTATACACGAAGAGTAATCTATTTGCTGAAATACATAAACTACTTGGCAAATACTTGATAAAACTGTACCCAACTGGGATCAATCTCCGAGTAATACACATAAGGTAGAAGAGCAGCAACGTTATCCAAGGCTGACAAGTCGAAGAGAGACTTTTTTAATGTCAACCTCAGTGGATTTTCGATTAAGCCCTAAAAACTGTATGATAAACCTAGCACGCTGTGCTCAAAGGTGAACCTTAAATTGAAATGTATGCTATGCCAAGAACAGCCCGGGAGCTTCAACTGGAAGTTTAATATGTTACAGATGAAAGAAATATAGATTTTAAAGGGTGTTCTGCAGAAGTAATTACTAAAATTCAATCAATCTTTCAAAATGAAAGAATATTCTGATCAACCATAACTACAATCATGAAGATATATACAACTCAAAATGTCTAATTAATGTCTACACAAATACTAGGCATTGTCAATAGAAGCACCAACTGCAGTCAGTCAAATTCTGTGATAATCCCTAAAGAGTTTCTGAAGATAAGGGGACAGAAGACAAACACAAGTGATCTGGATGAAAAACTGAGCTCAGAAGTTACACACTTGATGTGATGGTACATGAAGTATCTGCTCTTGCTGTCCTCATTTGTTCTGTTCAATGAATATGGATTAGCAATTAACCACTGCTACACTTGAAGTTAAGATATATTACAGGAATAAATTCAATGTGGATTATATGATGTGAACTTCTTATTGATCAACTTGCAGAAAATGACCTCAAAACTACTGCCTACCTTAAATGATTGGAACTACTTGTTTTATTGTTGTTGTATCCAATTGTGTTAGATCTATCATTATAAATGTGCTAGTGCTGCTAGGAAGCAATTAGGATTAAAATAGTTCCAGTAATTCCACACATCCCCTCCCCAACAGGCATTACATTTTCTTATATTCTTCTGCATGAAGTACCTGATAGAGGAAAACGGGGGCATCTTATACAGCTCACTTATTTTGGCACAAAACTCATAATGCAATTGCAAATAAAATGAACTGTAGCAATAGTGCATATATTGCAGTTTACATAGCTGCAAAATAAGAAGTCTATATTTCAGTTTGCTGTGAATATTCTATAGAAAAATAACCAAACCAAAAACTTTTCTTTGTTGTGTAAGCATCATGAGACTGTACGTAACATAATGTTAGGAAAAGTGTAGAGCTCTGATTCCATAGCTCTGAATGGCACTGAGCCGTGCCATACCATAAAATACTGTCAAATAAATTGAAACACAACCAACCACAAGAAAGGAATTACAAAAAGACTATACCCGACTTCGAACTCTAGTACACTGAACAGCTGAAAGAGGTTTAAATACCACACTGCACTGTACCTGTCATGAGTACCAGGGAAAGGTAAAATCGTCAAAATAGTTCCTTGTTGCTGACTGATAATAAGGCCCCTACTTGTAAATTAAGTTAAGCAGAGTAGGATAATTACAAAATCATATTATAAAAACCTAAGTGGCATAAACACAAAAAATTAGTTTTAGTCACAATCTAAAAAAGAAAGGGAACTATTTATAACAAAAAATAATCCATTCATCTTTTGGATACTGGGCATTCTTAAGGGACTAACTCTTAAACAAGATCTACAGCAAAACACAAGACAACTACAAGCCTCAGAACAAATCCTTGACAAAGCAATCAGAAATTTATAAATAAATGGAGTTACCCATTTCGGAATGAAGCTTAAGTGTCAACAATCCTTTGATCCTATCAAAGCTACACTACAGCAAACATTACCAGTCTGACATTTAGGAAAAGCTGTTCTGTTGCAGTTTTAGCCTCATTTTCAAGCTCACTAGTAAAGCAAGCACAGCAAAGATGGTAACAGCAGTAGCACTGATTCGAAAAGAAATATTCATATGGACAAAGAACTCTATAAAAATAACATACAATGGAGAAAAGGTAAAGTCAATGTACAGACAATTCACATGACTCCCAGTTAATGAGAAATGCGCACAAAGATTTTTGGCTTTAGTCCGGGGTGCGAATAAGGGCCTGGCTTCACTGAAGAGGAAACAACTGCTCTGCAACAGCGAGCACACGGCACCCGCCACAGTCAGCCAAGCAAGCCCATAGCCACAGAAAAGATCTGGTAGTCCGAACGACTAAAGGCATGAATAAATTGTACTGCACTACTAACAGGTTGCCACCTTTGGACACTGTTTGTGGCAAGACTGTGAAAACAAAACTACCGTGACAGTATAAACATGTCAAAGTCTCTACAGCATCACAGATATATCGGGAGAAGAACAAAAGATAACATAATTTGGGCTCCAGGAGCTGTCATCAATTTGTGTATCTAAAAACAAGAGAGCAGAAGAATCTGGAAAAAGCCCTGCAGCTAGATGAACTGGTGACTCCAGAAGGACACATTCTGCTCTGAATTTTTTTACTACTGCTCCTAAGCCTCAGTAGGTTTAGGACTTGCAATACCCTATTTAAGAGGACAATACAGTAAAATTTGCACTTTGTAGAATTTTAACAGCAGCATCTATTTCAATGGGTTTCCATTTTTATTTGAAGTGCAAAATTTTGGAATGCCTCCTCAGGAGCATCTTAGCTTATCTAACCAACTAACGTCCATTTAGGGTGATCCCTGAAGTGGCTTTTTCATCAAGTCACTGCGTTGTATCTTTAAATACTTGGCTGCAGAAACATAAACACGGTAATTTATGCTCATAGAGTAGCATTGAATCTGTGAATATATGGCTCTAATAAATGTCAGTCACTGCTCAATACCAGTCCTCCAGCTGCAATAGCACCTTGAAGAAATACTGTTTAAAAATGCTATTATAAGTAAGACAGGAACTGTTGTGTTGATGATTCAGTCAGCCAAGAAACTCTTGACTGCAACTGTCCACAGTATAAGAATTAAATTCAGACAATTTTCCACCAAACAGGCTCAAACTCTGAGGCACAGTGGATCAAAAGCCACCTAGAAGTCTAGAACTGCTTGAGGTTTCTTCTAAATTATTCAAGTACCGTAAATTAAACAGCTGGACACTGCATCAACCTGCTCTAAGCAGATTATATAAAATGGCACCATATGGCTACTTGAGCATTCCCAGGCGTGTCGGAAAGGTCAGGTGCTCCAGGAGTCGGGCAATGCTGATTTGCAAGAATGAAATAATCTTGACTGCTTACAGGTCTGACTTTGCAAAGGAGGGTCATGGCAGTTGTCTCTAAATTAAAACTGAAATCATCCTTCATTCTTTCACAAATAGTGGCCTTTCGCAAAATAATAAAGTAAAAAGAGTGAAGATATGCAATAGCCAAAGATACAACAATGTCAGAAAATGAGATTTATTTTTAATGGAGTCTTCTTATCAGTTCAACAATTCTAAGGTCTTCCAAATGACATTTAACTATTTTCATTCAAAAATATTTTAACTGCAATATTTGTTAAAATTTAGGATAAAAATAAACGCTGATATACTGTAATATTTGTCGAAACAGAATATAAATTTTTAATTTAGCTCAAATAACAGGGTTGATACAAAACAAGTAAGTACATTAGAGGGCAAAATCATCATAATTCAGGAAAACAGAGAGAATATCAAAGGATTTGTTTAAAACGCAACACTAAAACTCTATTCCTAACAAAAGCCACTGTGCCTCAAGCTCCTTTGGGCATTTTTCTGTATCAGGGCACTAGTCAACCATCAACTGACTTTTTAAAACTAAAAGCAATCCACATGATATCAACTCTGAGGTCAGCCACTCTTACTAACAACAACAAAAAAAATTAAAAGAAAAGAGGAAAAAGCCCAAGTATTTCTGGTTATCAGTTTCTGTTCAGATGGATTTGTTTTTAAAGGATCAATAAGAATAACTACTAAAATGTAATTTCTGTATGTCTGAAAGGTTAATTAGTTCCTTTTATTTCAGTTATTAGGTCTTACTTTGCTCCATCTCCTGTGTTTTCTTCTATTCTTTTTGACACTGTTTCATGGAAAACAGCAAGTGTGGAAAATAATGTTTCTTTCATTGTAATGAGCAGTAGCACATAAGTAATCACATGCTATCAAATCAACACACTAAAAAAATGGGTACAATTTTGATATTATAAGTTATCACCATTCTGTGCCCTCATGAAAACATAAATTAAAGCGACATTACTACTATTTTTTTTTTTTAATCACAGGGAATAATATCTTTTAATCTGAAAAAGCTGCAGACTAAAGGACAGAACAGGCAAAGAATTCGAAGTTGAAATCAGGGCCAGAGCCAATGTACCATAACCAAAGAGAACTTATACTGATATATGGAAAGCCAAACTGTCAAGTTAAACACTATTTTAATCTCGGTTCTTACACATAAACAAACAGAGTAAAAGCTGGTCTTGCTGTCAGTAAAATGGAAAAATCTTTGATTCTGAAGTAGTTTTGCAATGAAGTCTTCTCCATGCATTAGCAAACTCTATGAGAAAGAATGAAGAGAAAAAAATCTAAAAGCCAACATAACAGTATATGATATGCTGCATTTATTTATATTTAATCCTTAGTAATACAATTTATTCACCTCAACAGTACTGAAAGGATTACTCAACTGTGTGGTTTGAGTCTTTACGTTATGTTTTATTCAAAAATTTAGCAATTAAAAAAGCTCAACAAGACAGTTAGGTGCTTGTTCCCACTTTGCATTAACCTTCAGCTTTAAGAAACCTCCCACAAACTTCAAGATCATATCCTGATTCATATAATATGCATGGAGGAGCGTACCACATATAATCAAGTTAACAACTCTGAAAAATTCTGCATTCTGGAAAATGATGCAGTCAAACAGATGTCTTCCTTATGGGAATGTATTATCTTTAAGATTAAAATACAAGGCCTTGTAAAAGTTGGAGCTTATTTGATTCTAAAAGTTTCCAAAAATGTATTGAAGACATGTGTGATTGATCGCCACAATCAAAGAGGTTTTTTTCCTTGTGGGTCAGGAAATAGGAAGCTAAGTCAAAATTTTATCTTTTGCAACTAAACTATTACCTGGACCAAATGTTTCTATTTTTAGTGAAGAGGAGTTAAGGTTAGCTTAGATGACAGCAGCAGAAGGTGCCACAGAAAACTCTTTATTTCCAGGCCCCATTAATTGCTCTTTATTTAACTTCAAGAAATAACTACAGAATGCCACTCTGCAAGTTGCAGTTACACAGAAGAGGAAACTCAAAATCGCAGTTATGTAACCAGATCTCTCTATGTTGAGGTATAAGACAATAAACATCAATGTGGCTGTGATGTATAAAGAGTTTGGAATAACACACTCTATAAAAGAGAGCACACTGACATTCATTTAAGAGTGTGATTGGACATAACCAGAATAATTTTTTCCTGACCATTTTTCCAAAATGTCAATGCAGCTTTCTGTGTGTTTCTCAAAAGAAGATGAGAACCTTGCAGGAAAACAGCGTGTGCGAAAAAGCAGCAGCAGAGGCTGCTGCTTCTCTGCTCCTATTATATGAGAGATACATTATATCTCTTATTACATGGGAAGACTGATCCTTGAGAGAAATATCTGAGTCCTACCGCAGTCTAAAATGTATTAAAAATAATATTTCAGGAAGGCTTTCTGGACTGTTCCCTCAGTTATTCCTCAGCATTTTTAGCAGTAGGATAATAAGAATACCCAAACACTTGATCTGGCATCCACGAAAACAAACCAACAAACAAAAATCTGATTGCTTTTTGGAGCCATAGCTCAAGCTGTACTCAACCTCTAGAGAGCACGAAACTCTTCTAAGCAGAACAATAAAACTTTCTTCAAAATTATAATTCAGGTTCATTTCTGAGATTCGTCAAACTCCAGCAGGCTGATTATATATCTTCTTTTTCCTGATTATGTCTAAATCAGTGTCTAAACCAGCAAGACAATCCTACTAATTTCTGTAAATAGGGCGAGACGGAAACAAATAGTAGCTTAAAACCCAAGCTAAAAATGAACATGAGGAAAAATTTAAATATTCACATCCCGTTCATATATTGTGTCACTCACAGCACATTTTGCCATGACACTTCTCATTCTCTTCTGGTTACAGAAAGACTAAAAAATTTGTGAATTTTAGGTGGCATATGAACAAGGTATTATATGGCAATTGGTTTTGTAAATGTCATTGACACTTGAATGAGTTGTGATTTTCTTACAGCAAAGCCACAAACTGCAAATTTATTCTACCATTGAGAACAGATAACTAAAATTCTAATTTAAAACAAATTTTGGGAACTACTATTGACTCTAACTTTGTATAATATAAAAGATAGTTACAATGAAGTCTCAACCAGGTTGAAGTGCACTAAGTGCAAACATCACATAAATAATAGCTTTGTACAATACAGTCATAGATGTAATACTTGAAAACCTTCATTTAGAAAAAGAAATAATTTAAGTTTAGAACCTGTTCAGCAACAGCACCCTATACATGGAATAAAGGTAAAGAAAAGTACAATTAGAATGACAGCCATGTATTGCAGCACTAAATTGTATGATTTTCTTGTTACTTGGCCATCCCATCACCTCTAAGAAGATATCAAGCAGCACCAAGAATGAAGCCTCTAGATACACAGTGTCTTGTCTTTAAGTCAAAGCGCATGCTCTTGTTTGAATTCAAGTTTCAGTAAGGCAAAATTTGAACTAAATAACACCTTTTTTTTCTTTAATTGCTATAGAAAACAGCATTTCATCTTTAATAGGTCTTTGCATTTTAAATTGAAAATCCTAATTTTGGTACTCACTATATCACAGAATCACAGAATGTTAGGGATTGGAAGGGACCTCAAAAGATCATCTAGTCCAATCCCCCTGCCGAAGCAGGACACCTAGATGAGGTTACACAGGAAGGCGTCCAGGCGGGTTTTGAATGTCTCCAGAGAAGGAGACTCCACAACCTCCCTGGGCAGCCTGTTCCACTGTTCCGTCACCCTCACTGAGAAGAAGCTGCTTCTCAAATTT
>VWYH01001527.1:107081-145990 GCA_013399365.1 Pampusana beccarii
CTACGACTCTCTGGCTTCTCTCATTCAGCCAGTTTGCAGTCCACCTCACTACCCGATCGTCCAGTCCACACTTCCTCAGTTTAGGCATGAGGATGCTGCGGGAGACCGTGTCAAATGCTTTGCTGAAGTCAAGGTAGACCACATCCACCGCTCTGCCATCATCTATCCACCTCGTTATTTCCTCGTAAAAGGCTATGAGGTTGGTCAAGCATGACTTCCCCTTGGTGAAGCCATGTTGACTGCCCCTAATAACCCTCTTATCCTTGATATGCCTTGAGATGGCACCAAGGGCAAGGTGTTCCATCAGTTTCCCAGGGATCGAGGTGAGGCTGAGCGGTCTATAGTTACCCAGGTCCTCCTTCTTACCCTTTTTGAAGACTGGAGTGACATTTGCTTTCCTCCAGTCCTCAGGCACCTCTCCCGTTTCCCAAGACTTGGCAAAGATGATGGAGAGTCAGTCCAGCAATGACTTCAGCCAGCTCCCTCAGCACCCGTGGGTGCATCCCATCTGGACCCATGGATTTATGGATGTCCAGGTTGCTTAATTGGTCTCTATGACTGAAAAGAAATATTATTTTAATTGTCCGTGGTCCTGAAAGTAACACTGACAGGCACAAGACAGCTGCCTCTGTTCTCTTGTAAGATCTATAAAAGTTTCCTAAAAAGATAAGAAAAAATTCACGAAAACCAATGTAATATTGATATGGCAAATTAAAATGTTGTTGTGATGTTTTATGATAAATTAACAACAGGGATATTTTTTAAAGTCCTAAATCATGATGATATAGCTTTTCAGGTGCTATTGCACTTTTACAAGACATATTCAATCTGTTCCTAAGACCATAAAACCAGCCCAACCTGGGAAGAGAAAATGATCCAAAGCTTGCTTTACTCCAGAATATTGTGTAACATCTGGACAAAAATTCCTCCGGCTATCAGCACGCACCTATGCTGCAGTAAGGGGATTAACAGAAAAGGCTCTTCACTTCCATTCATGAGTTGAAATTAATTTAGAAGTTAACCTTTTATTGAATTCTCCTTAATGAGATTTCTGCTAAATGCCGCAGATATGAATTTCCTTTACCCAAGTTGCAGAACGTTTGTGCTTCTTCCATGCTCATCTAAATGTTTTTGGAAAAGATAAGCTGCTCCTCTGCTCTCAAAGGGAAAAAACCTGTACCTAGTTGAAATCTGCCCCCGGTGTACACACGTGCACTTCCTTTCACACCAGTGCTTTCTTCTGAAGCAGCCGTCAGAATGTCTACCAGATGTCTGCAAACACATGCATTGGTGCATTTGCTTTGAAATAGAGCTATGAAGGACAGCAAGGCGAGGATCCAAGGGGAAGGTGGATCACCCAAAGGTTCCAATGCCTCCCTTTCCCACATTAGTTTTGGATTTTTTTGCTTTTTTAAAAAATTGTTTGTTTGGGTTTTTTTTAACTAATATTTAAGTCAATGTAAGAAACAGGAAAGATTAGCAAGAGCATCAGTTAATGGAGAGAAGTCCTCTTGTTCCTAGCTACATCTGCTGGGTGGAAATGGACCCCAGCTGGTCCCTGCTCTCCATACAGCTGCAGAACAGAACGGGAAGAAAGGAGTTAAATCTATAGGAGAGCTAGTATGAACGATATGCTTGTAGCTGGACTTATTTCTTAGCACTGTTTCAGTTTAAGTATGCTGAACAGATAGTAAAAATTATATTGTTACTGCAATGGTTTTATTAGTAGAATTTTAATATATTAATAGTCATTTTCATTTTGATTGTAGCAAGGCCTTATGAGGAATATTTGTAGGCGTAAGGATACAAGGACCTTAGCATGGGAAGAAGAAAAAGTAATGGCTGTAAAATATGAAGAGCTGATAGAATTGAGTAAAAATGAGATGGGAAATATAGTATCCCAAGTGGCTGAAGTAAAACAAAGGCTGCTACTTAAGGAAGCATACCAATAACATCTGGTTACATATTTAAATGAACACATACTCTTTAAAAAGAATTTATCACTAAAACCTATTTTCAAATTGCCAGAGTGGGGATTCTATAAATAAGATCATTAAACAGAAATGTTCAGAACTCAAGGCAAGAGGGCACTAAAAGAACAAGTACCAACAAGACAGAGGAAACATGAGGTGGCAGGAATTATGATTTTGTGTGTTTTTTTTTTTCTTGCTGCGAAAAGTTTTAGCATTATATAGTGAGTAAAATGGCACTTTTTATTTAAGAACATTAGCATTAGTGGAAAAAGGCTGGATGTTTCTTATACCTCAGTGAAAGCCATGAGTTTGTTTTAAAGTTGGTGCTTTTATCTAGGTATCTCAAGTAAATAAATCCTATGCAGCTCAGTGGAAGCTTCACAGTTAAAACAGAGAAAAGTAAGTGAAATACAATGTAACACACGGCGAAAAACTCTCTGTCCTCCACAGAAGATATTAGCACTGTGTTCCCTCTTTGCACAGGATAATCTATACTGTTCGGGGTTACTTTATCATAATTACTTTATTATTACTTTATTATAATCACACAAAATCTATTCAGAGCGGATGTAACTCGAGTCTCTCTTTGAATATGTCTCCTACATGTAAAGATTCTTATGCAGAGAAAAACTAACTAAAGCCTAATCTGCTCTATAATAACTGACTAACCTAACATATTCTGTAGTTTGGTATGTGTAGCTCACATTTGAGAATTACACAGTAGCAAACCCAGTAATATGTAGATTTTTTTTCTTTCCCACTCTTAAGGAATCTGAGGCATAAGTATAATTAACATTAAAAATGCCTTCATTTTCAGTCCTCTTATTTCCTAGGTTTGGCTGAGATAAAACAAAATGTCTCAGTCTCTCTTTGGTTTCTCTGCATTAAAAATTCCACTCCACATAAAAGACTATCACCATAACTAGAAAAAAAAATAGTCATTCCTTCATAGATTGTTGAGATTGGAAGAAATAATATCCATACAGAAATTCATGTGAGAAATTCAGTAAGTGACCTAACTGATTATCTGGAACATATCCTGGGATCAGTTTTGCTTTTTCGAGTCTCAAGGAAATGAAAAGTAAACCAACCTCTAAAATACAGACAAGTTATTTTAAAATATGCATACAGTGAGGAAGATCAAATGGGTGAATAAGCTTGGCACATAATTAGAATGAAAAAACAAATGCTATGTAAAATAAGCAGACCTTATAAAAATACAGGAAGAATATATCACAGAACATTGGAAAATATATCTGCCAAAATGCTGAAATGCTACAGAACGTCTACAGCTTCCTACCCATTTTGTTCTTTGTTATTTGAATGGCAATAGATAAGCAGCAGAATGAAATGACTGTTTATCATACAGCCCACCGTTGTCGGCATGAGGTTAACATATGGGTTCACATATGTCTCACTGTGAAAGTTATTTCAAAATACAATCATACCGGCATGGTAAACAGGGAGTGTTTTAGCCCACAGTGTTGCAAAAGAACATTTCAATTATTCCATTCTCCAAAAAATTTTCCTTCATACCACTTGTTCAACAACCACCAAAAAAATGCAGCACTAATTCTTCCTTAGGTTCCGTAGACTAAATTGTAATGAAAACAACAACTGCATTTTTATGAACCTGAAGCACTGAAAATTTTTAGTAATGTCTGATGCACAGATAGGACTGTTTACTGAAGCGGCTGAGCATGATTATGCACCCTTAATGCACTGCAGTTGTGTCCACTGGAATTTTAAGACCACTTTCAAAGTTGTCTCCTTACCACCCTTTCCGTGGGTGACTTACGAACACATGCCAGTGTCCTTACTTATCTCACAGACTGCAACTGTCGTGTTCAGTTAGTTCAAAGTACCGTTTAAATTCAAGAAGGAAGAGGCTACAGAGGACACAGTATTACTGCTTTCAGATATCAGTTTTGATATCAGACAGTTAATGTTCATAAAATGGTACAAAGCAAGAAAAGAATGTGAAAGGAGAAACAAAAAAGTATGAAAAGTGAAAGACATGTTAACTAATGCCGTTAATATTTCAGTATGTAAATTAAAGGAAAACAAAACAATCCCAAACCTCAAGTAGTGTAATCCACAAAGCTATGAATGAACGAGCTGATTTTGTCAATCTTTTGTTTGTTTTGTATTGCAAAGCCTTGTAACAAGATCATATATTTCAACAGCCAATATAGACGTTTGTTATAAATGTGAAATCCCTAGCTGTTCATTTTCTAGTGACTGACTATACACATTATCAGGACATATATTGTAAAACAAATAAAAAATATCAGAATGTAAAAAAAAAAAATTAAAAATCACATAAACATAACAAACATTATTCTAACCCACAAGTGAGCTGACCAACTAACTGACTGGTAAGTCTGTTCTGAAAAATAACAAAGTAGGAATCAGTTTCTAGCGAAGGAATAAACTCCTAGAAAGACTTAATAGTTGCCATTTATTTCCCTCTTCACCATCTTGAAAGGATGCTCAGGGATCAAAACCACTCTTCCTTCTGTATACTGACACCCAGTATTCATTGTTTGCCACAGAGACTTTGTAATGGCAAGTCAAGGAGAAATGCTGCTTTACAGGGATATCGCCTACATCTACCCAGACCACAGAGCTTCAGTGAACAGTAGTTGTAACCAAAAACTGAACACCGATTTCATCCCAGAATTTTGCTTCATGTTTCTCCTTTTAGCTTCACAAATCTGAAGGCCAGAAAAAACTATAGCAGAAATCCCCCACAAGTCATCTTTAAGTCATCTTGATATCAAAGCAGGATGGAAGTATCTAATTGGGCTTCTGTCTTCTTTCAGGTTAGAACAGAAAACAGGACATGACTAATAAAGCCAAACTGAATTCATCAATGAGATATATCTTCTGCTATCTCAAATTACTTCATTTGTATAGCGTGCTGTGTTTTCTCTAAGGTAGGCTCCTCGGTTTCTAAGATTTCTTGCACTGTCAGAGGAAACAGAATTTCTCTCTTATTACATTCTCTCTTATTACATCTGTCATTTGTCTATTTGTTGCACTCTATAAATTCTCCTGAATTTATTATCGACAGAACAAACAGAAAGAATGCTCATTTCTTCCTAATTCTTAACTTGTGCAAACTCTCTAAAGTTGAATCCAAATGCCTAACGGACAGCAGTTTAGTGTTACTGGCTGCCAGTAAGAAGGGGTCAGCTCCTGCTCTCCACTCAGCAGAGCATACCAGAACTGGTCCAGGGAACTCAGCAGTTCATCAGAAGGCAAACAGTATCAAGACAGTATCACTGTTTGCTGGGAAAAATACAAGTAACCTAAAGTGACCTACAGGATGTTCCTTTGCCACTGCTGAGGGCTACATTTAAAGACAAAATTTTGTCTGAGCTAATTAGCACAAGCAAGCAAATGTTTCAGATCATTGGCTCCTGTAAATCACATTCTTGAAAGGAGCTACGTACTATATACGGTGTTACAAATACAAGTGCTCTTTCATTTCAGTTGTTATGGAATATTTTATTACACATTGTAAATCACAGCTAGACTTCTACCCTTGCATAGCTCTTGGCACTGATAAAGTAATTCTAAAAAAATTATCGGTAAAATTTCAGCAAACGTTAACAGTGCAGTGTTCCCAAATTTATAGAATCTTTGGCTTAGATGAATGTTGCTTCAAGCAACAATTAACTGGGAAGGAAAGTTTGGTACTCATCGCATATAACATGTGATGCAGATGCTGAATGATAAGAAAATCAGAAAATAAATCCACTCAGTCCGTGCAATGTGATTTACTAGCTGACAAAAGGATAAGCAAACTTGAGAGTCCAAGGCCAGAAGGGCCAAAAAACATACTTGGGTAAGTAATTCAACAGCCCCTGGTGCTAAGGAAGAGATTCCAGGTAGTCCACCCATGCCAGCCTTCCAGCCAAAGTGGCTGCTGCTTGGCTGCATGTGTCCTTCCAGTACAAATGCACCACAGCTCCCATTCCCAGCCTCCAGAAAGAAGCAAACTTCCCATCGTTTTTATGTTACTGGTTTCTTAGTGCTGGAGAAGGGACTTAAACCACTGTTCCCATGGAAAATGTTCGTCTTAGAGTAACAAGAACAAATTTATTTTTTGCCTGTAGCTGGTGTTATTCATAAATCTCAAATAAAAGTGTTTAAATTGCTATAAAAGTAATAATTTGGAAGTTTTACATAGTTTTCTGCATAAATGATATTAAAATAATTTGCTCTTGCACCTGCCTACTCTTTATATTAGCATAATTATTCCTATCTTAACAAATATATGCATGGCATTTGGTTATATGAAAAACAAAATAGGAGCTTTGTCCATCTGCTATGACAGGAAAACTCCTGTCTATTAATTATGAAAAAAAAAAAAGACAAAAAGTGAGGGTTAGTTGTTTGTGTTTGGTTTGTTTTGCTTTTTCCTTCCTTCTTAATCAGGACTTTCAAGAAATAGCAGCTCCTCTTTCTTATTTTCGTAAACTTCATCTAGGAACCACGTGGTCTTATTCAACTGAGATGTGTGTTTTCATGAGTGTCTAAAAGTGAGATTACAACCATACTTAACAGTCATCACCATAGTCAACCATAGTATCTACTGGCCAACATCATTATGAGGATTATATGATCTTGACTTGAAAAAGAATTCCCTAGTGAAAGTATATTTATGTCAGATGGGCACACAACGGGAAGAGGGAACGTAATTTCTCAGAGAACTGTGGACACATGTAGCCTCTGTATAAAGATCACACAATAGCCACTGGATACAGAAAAAAATCAGTTGGTTCTACAGGAATTTTACACTAGGCAAGTAAAAGCTTTCCATACAGATTTTCAAATGTATATTAAAATATTATTCACATTGCCTAGAACTAGCTTCTGGATGTTGTGTACTTGATATAATTCATAAAGACATTTTACTACCATGTGGAAAAGCTCTTACAGGAGACTTACTTGCAGCAATAGCGGAAAAGTGTGTCTTTTCTGCCATCATCTCGGTGCTGGATCATTAGGAATATTTCTGTTTGAATGGTATTTCAACTTAATCACTTTCGCAGGAGATTTTTTCAAAATCAATCTGAAAGTTCAGTCTAAGAAGGGAAATGATTGCTTAAAGTCATGTTACATAAAGAACAATGCCTCTGAGGCTGTGACATGAGGATATTAATTGACTTGAATGATGGCTTTGTAATACTTTGACACATTTTTGGATGGTAAAAAAGATTTACAATACAAAACAAGAAATACCAAGTTATTTTGTGACCAAAAAAAAGTGTGTCTATATAATTTCAAGAGAATTCTAAAGGAAAAATTAGGACAGGGGACATTTTATTCCCATTGCATATAAGCTTAAAAATCAGAATTTAGGAAAAACATATACTCCTCTGACTGCTATTTATTGTTGGTTTTTTTAATTATTATTTTTCTGGTATTTCAGCCTACTGTTGGGATTGTCAAAGACGTGTAAGTAGTTTTAAGAAATGTGTCAAACTGCCACAAATTATATTATAAGGCTTCACTTTTTCTAGTTACAGTGTATCTTATTTGGCAAGCTTTCTTTCACCCTACAATGAATTTGTAAGTGCTAACTCTTTCATCGTTCAGCCTTATCACATAAAAATTATGCCAAGAACAAAATCTACATAAAAGCTGAGCAACAAATTCTGTGATCATTTCAGCTTTCAGGATGTAATCTACTGCTGTAATCAGTAGTTCAATAATAACGCAGAGACTATTCCAATCAATTCATCTTGGTTTACATCATGTGTATATAACATGTTATACAAACAGAATAATAAAAAAACAACCCAGTCAAGTGTTGTGTTCCACCACCGTGTTTTGGTTTGTATCTGAAAAATAAGGGTATTCAATATCTCTCAGAACTGACTTCTAGATCTCCAGAGGCACCTAAAGTAGAAAAATCATTTAAGATCTGACACTTGTTTTTTACACCTTTGCATACAAGAGCAGGGAGGTGTGTAACAGAAACAAAACTACAATACTATAAGAAAGAATAGCTACATTTGTGGTTGGGCGTGTATCTACAGATTATAAAGTCATATCTCAGCCTCTGAACTCAAAGTTCACTGTCAGTAGCCACTTCTTGTAACCATTATCTACTCCAGAACTGCTACTCCTTATCACAAATAATCTTGAAGTAAATAGAGCATAATCCAATGGAAAAAAAAATAATTAAAAAGCCTATATATTTTTCATTGCTAATTAAAAATGGCTTTTCAATCCTTAAAAGAGGAATTATTTTCTACTTTTTATTTTAAAAGGAGCATTCATTTCTGCTTACACATGAGACTCTGTGGAGAAAAGGACTAACACCCTGGAGATAGTGAGTTATGTTATTTTGAGAGCTCTCAACAAAAAATTGAAATCTGAACTGTTAAATCTCCATTATAGACCACACAAATGTTCATCAGGTATCAAAGTAATTTAACTAAAATAATGAAACAATTAGTGATTTGCTTTGTTTTCTGCTGTCTTGTGTAATCTTCTAAGCTACAGCAAACCATATAACAAGTCATCCCTTCTGCTGGTCATCTCAGTATTATTCCTTTATTTGCTCTTGTTGATTTCTTGCTCCCTGAAAACCATAGCATGGAAATAAACGCTTGTCCCAAGGAGTATTTTAATCATGGGATGTCATGATAGATGACATTTTATCAAGACCTGAGAAGGCAGCCAACATGTTTTGCTAGCAATTTCCATTTTCATCAGCTTCAGATTAAGATTGTCTGCAATAATCAGAGACCGTTTCAGAGCATGCAGGGAAAGGTAGGATTTCATATTCCTTACACCACTGATAAAGCTTTAATAAGAAAATTTTTAATTAAATCTCCTCTAAAACCCCTGAAAGTCAGCAAACGTTGGTTTGCAAGAGATTAGTAACCCAAAGAAATGGCCATAGCAAATCAACGTTCCTGAATTTAATGAGGTTTTTATTAAGATGATCTTAAAATTTCAAGTGCAAGATCACAACTTAACACATAAGGACTGTATGCATATTTGTAATACATAACCTATTCAACTGATCACTTCCAAAGATACATTGAGTTTACAGAGCCAGAACCATTTGCTGATTTAAGCTTTCCTTCCCTGTATTCAACTTCTCAATGTCTGTTTATATCAAAACTAGTATTTTTCACAGAATATAAAATTAAATATAAAATTTTGCCATCAATAATTTAACAATGCACTAACACAGATATACAGTGGAGAACACAAAATTAACTTAGAAAAAAGGTAACTTTCCCTCCCACACAATTTGATACATATTTTCCTATTCTTTACCTGCTTTAGCATCGATTTTTTTTTTTGTGCTTTTAGTAATCTATATACAATGACACATATGAATCAGTTTTAATGATTAAAAACCTTACATTAATTCAGACTTGGGAGAAAATCTCCCTGGCTGCCTATATAGAGTAGAATGAGCATACTAAATGGTTTAGTGACAGTCATGAAGCTTAGACACAAATCTTTAAAAGCGTACAGGCTTCAAACACATTTGTTTCTTTTTCTCTGATGACTTTGCGTACTTTTGACCTTGTGGTATAACTACTGAACCAAAGGAAAGAGACAGAAAATATATGCCTTCAAATAAAACAAAAAACTTTTAAACATGTATTTGATGGTTAGATTTATTGCTCAAAAGCCACCCATTAATAGAAACTTTGAGGCTCTGTCTGTTCACATGGGGAAAAGGCTTTTGTTTAGAAGCCAACACACCAGAGGGAAATCAGAGAACAATAGCATAATGATGGAAGTCCATAGGGAAAAATTCTGACAATGCAGTCACGTTTTCAATCACATGTACCTAAAACTGTATTCCTAAATAAAAGTGCTCTTATTAATTGCTCCTGATTATCATCTAAGACCTGACACACTAATTTTGCTAGAAAAGAAATCTGAAGTATCATCTATATTTTTCCTTTGTTATGCTAATCAACATCAAAGGCTAGGTTACTTACTTCTAATCAGTACCACTTGTTAACTGTCCATTTATTTTTTCACCCGGACGAAACAAGAAGACTTTGAATTTCTTTAGCCATTATTTATTAAATCAAAGAGACCTAGCTTGTCCTGAGATGAAAGACCATTCCCTTGCTTGTTCATATTGGAAAATTTCCCTTTTTGAAATACATAACCTGAATTACAGTTCAGAAATAACATCAAATTTGTGGTTTAGGATTCCTGCTTCCTAAACTTTTCTTGACTTTATAAAGACCTTCAAAATTAAAAAAAAAAAAGTGATTGTTAAATAAAAGTTAAAACTCTCATTTATTAAGGTTTTTCCCCAGCAGAATTCTTTGAACATCTATTTCGTTAATATTATGACAGCATGAAAGTGATACACTTAGTATATAATGTTGGATTAAATTCAAAGGTATTTTTCAAGCAGCTATTTGGTTTTGTGAAAACTTATATATTTTAAGAGTATGATTTTGAGGCAAAATTATTTTGACTTTATCAGTTGGTTAAATTAAACAGCTTTAAAGTGACACACTATAGCATAATTTCATCTGGGTATCGAGAAAAAGGTTAAATGATTTCCTAATGAGATGTTATTGTTCATAGCCATAAGCATGTAATCCTATAGACCTAACTGCTTTGGACTGATTTCAATGGATGGTTGTTTAAGGAAAGCAGGGAGGATTTTAGCCATGGTATATATACACCATCGGTAAATTGCCCAACATTCCTACTAACAGTTAGGGTTGTTTATAGTACCATTGGGTTGAATGGTACTACATAGTACCATTTGGGTTGAAGTATTCACTTTTCTTATTTGAAAAATGTCTATCGAAATTCGTTCATCCGTTTGTAAGAGTAAGGAAAATAACTTTTCCCCATGTTAAAAAAACTATGGTGACTTCTCTTCCATCATTTTTGTCATTTGTAATGTTGAAATTTGGCAGAGATTACCGTGCATGTCAAGGGTAGACCTTTTGCCATCCACTTGAAAGTCACCTAAGTCTGACAGTTAGAGCCTTTGAAAATTGCGGTTTGCCTATGCTCGAGAGATAATTGCTAGTTCCCCAAACCTAAATTTCTTTAAGAATTCAAACAGTACAACTCCAGGTAACTGTAGGTCAAGTTGGGTACTTTAACCAAGGAGAAGCAACACACTTTTCAATGTTTTCCAGCAAGAAAAAAAAAGAAATATAAAGGGGATGAGATCAAAGTATCGAAGTATCGTAAGTATCAAAGCTATGGAGCCAAGTATGGTAGGTACGGAACAGTAAACAATGGCACAAAGGTCTTTGAAATGGGCAGTCTAAGGATGTCAGAGAGAGTCAAGGACTTGGAACAAAGACAAATGGAGACTGGAATATTTCCACAAGGAGATCTGTGTAGGATATTGGGACGATGAATTAAAACATGGCCACAAGAGAGGTATGTATCCAAAAGTAGCAATGTAAAAAGACTGGAAATGGGAACCAACCAAGAGGAATTAAATTCTATAGGTTGAGGAAAAGGGCTATGGTGGAAAAAAAGAGCAGATCAAAAGCTAGATGGAAATGAGAAAGGAACTTGGTCAGGAGAAGTTTATACTTAAAAGAAGATAAAGCTTTCCACGTAAAGTTAATAGAAGGGGAGAGAGAAGCAAGAGCAGAGAAAATGCAACAGTAGCAGGCTAGAGGGCACGAACTATAAGATAGGAAGCTAAATCAACAACAAAACCCACCTTATTTTGTTAATAAAAATTTTCAATACCAGAACCTGGAAAATAATCCATTAATTACTTTCACTTTACTGTCTCTGAAAGCTATTATCAGAGAGTTACATACCACAGCAGTGGCATGTAGGATGACATCTTATTGTGCTGTTTGCTCAGGATTTGGTGATGGCTTACATGGCCAGCATGGATGTAGTGAATATGTTATCTTACTGATAATACCCCTGGAGTGAATGTGTTGTCACATTCCAGCTCATTTTTCTTAAATATAATAAAAACACTGAAAATCTGCACTCCAGAACAACTAACAAACTTACCATAGAAATGTCATCGCTAAAATCTGTGCAACCAATAGCTAGGAAGTGACCTACATTTAGGATTGTAGCACAGTACATTGCATATTTTTCCCACTGCTTTTCCCCATAGGACTCATGACATATTTTGCTGACTTGCTTAATTAAAGTGAACTGAAGGATGTTGTTCATAGGACTTCTGCTTCACTTATTGCAGGAGGTGAAAAATTAATAATGAATGAGGCAGGAGATTCAAGAATCAGAAAGGTTGTTTTACAGTCTACATTAGTGTTACACAAACAACGTCACCTGGCAGAGCTAAGTCTCCTGTGCCACAGAAGTCCTATCCACAGCTTGTCCAGAGGATCTCTAGTTGTTTCTCACAGCCTAGAAGCAAACTAGAGGACTTAGAACTGCAACCAAAAGCATTAGAAGTCACTGGAAAAAAAAACGAAATAAAAAAATGTTATGGGCTAAATCTGAGGAACTGAAGATAGCGGTACTTCAGATTAAACTTCCAAATCAGACCAGGCTGACTTCAGATTCTGAGTCCCTCATGCCTCCATCTATTTGTGAGGAAAGATAATATCGTTTTGTCTTAGAAGCTGTTCTGAACATTTGGTCAGGCTCTCAGATGTTGTACAGATGAACATTACAGAAACACAGAATCGCAGAATCATATAATAATTCAGATCAGAAGAGGCAACAGGAAGCCACCGAGACCACTCCTCCGGCCTCAGATGCACTGAAGGGCAGGTCTACCTTGGGGGACTATTTCCTTCAATTTGGTGTCATTGCAAACTTGATGATCAGCAAATATTGATACCAGAACCATATTGTCTAAGTACTAAAGGTGATGACACAAAAACCCCATGTGTTAATACTTATGGAAAATACATGTGGAAAATATATATGGAATTGGATAGTATTGGCAGTGGATAATACTGATTTTATCTAAGTAAAATTTAGAAAATGTTCCTTTCCCACTTTTCTCATGCTCCAAGACATACTGTCACTACACTGTTTATGGCCTGAATGGGAGTGTTCTGTGGCAGATCCTTAAATTCCATGAAAACTGGAATATGCACTAACACAGAGCAAAGGCAACTGTTAGTTGTATAGGATAAAAATATTAGTTACTGTATCACTTTAAAAGTACCCAAACAGGGGAATATTTTATTTTGTCAAAAGCATTGGGCTATCTAAATTTAAACAAAACTGTTATTGGTTTTCACGACTGCAAAAGAGACTCATGCCCAATAAACAAACTCAAAATACTAGACAAGGAAAAGAATCTAAAACCCTAACACAATGAAAACCTTGAAACTTGTAACATGCTCCAATTAAGAGCCCAAAAGTAAAGTATCTGATTTTATATCAAGTGTTTGAAAAACACTCTCTGTCACCATTAATCTAATCAGTTAATTACCCAGTAAGGCCTTTATTTATTAGACGTGACAGCAGAATGTGATGGAAGGAACTTGGGAAACCTCAAGGAAGTAATTAAATAACATCCCCAGCACTTGAACATACCAATGAGCTCTGGCAGGGATGACTGAACTGGACTGTGTACTCACAGAAAGTGCTCAGACTACGCATTCTTGAAATGTAGGTGTATGAATTTTATCTCAGATGAGATACTTCCTGAGCCCCCAACACTTACTAGATTCGAAATGCTGTCTTAGGTGCATGGTTTCAAGTAAAAAAACCTCAACAGTGAGCCCTCCCATAAGATGGGACCCACGGTGACCCCCACAGATGGTTATCAGCCACAGGTAAAATATAAACTGAAGAATTGAAAGGAAAAAGAATAATCTAAAAAGAATAAAAGACAGGGAAGAAAAATAAAAATAGAAGTCTGAGTGAAAATGTTTAAATAATTGTGTTTTTCCAGTCTAAAAGGAATCCCAGAGGTGTTGGCCTAATCAACTAGAAATGGCGACATAATGACTTCCTGAGTAAAGCTCTCCACAGACAGGAGGATTTAACAGAAGAATACAAGGAAGTGGAAAATGTCATTTAAAAAATATTTTATGCTAATTTTGTAAATTTCTTTTTTTCAGCTCTACTGGACTATAATGTAAAGCTCTTCCTGTATCCAGCCTCTTTCGGGTGTGGTAATACCAAACCACTTCTGTCTCACTGATTTTTACATTGAATTTCTATTGTTTCCTCATTATACATCCAGGTAGCTACCAATTCTTACTACAGAATTTAAATATTGTGTTTAAATTACAATCTCTTACTGTTTAGTCTTTCTTCATGTTTCTAATCCCTATCAGAGAGCTTGTTCTTTTCATCCTGTACAGAGATTAAAGATGTTTGTTTATTAATGATTAAATAAAGTCTATATTGTCTGTTAGACATATAGGATTTGCTCCTATTGCAACCGACTTCATTGCATTTGACCCTTTGAAGCACTGTATAAGCAATATTAATGTAACCTCTCTAGCTCTCTATTACTGCTTTGTCTTGTTTGTTCGAATTCATCACCTTTCAAGCAATTCTACATGCATGTTATCTCAGCTCCTTAGGGGAAGCTCTTATGGCAGCAAATACCTTGCCTTACTTAATTACATTCTAGTAAATTATTAGATTGTACACTCCAGTTTATCACATAAACGAAAAAGGGAACTGTGTATATTTTGTTGATGAATTTCAGTTCACCTATTTGGTATTAGTTCACTTTACACTAAGGAGCTTAAGAAATCAGTAGTAATAAAGCAGTCTAAAGAATCCAAAGAGCTCTCAAAGCTTACATGCTCTCAAACACAAGAAAGACACATGGATTGATTCTCCCCTCTAGGAGACCAGGATAAAAGGGAACACGAAATTTCAAAGGGGATAGTCTAGGGAAGAAGAAAAGTTGAATGGGTTCTCAGAAGTTCCTCAGAGTGAGGATGCCAGTAGAAACAAAATAATAACACACAGATACTTCAGTGTTTCCAACTTTTCGTAAAAGATATTCATGTTACTTTTAACAGGTATATTTAAGAAACATGCATACTAACATTTTCATTATACCTCTTTATCTTGCACTACGTATTTCTGGGTGTACAGAAAAACAGTCCTTTTTATTTTTCCTGAAGAACTCAATTATTTATCAGCTGAACCACTGCTACAGTATCCCAATGGAAAACCCAAAGTCACTGGCCAAACTCATTGAGGTCTGTCAAATTAATGTAGTTTATAATTTGAAGTTATAACCTAAGAAACAGATTCACGTAAACTCTTATAAAGAGAGATGACACCAGCAACATCCATTCCTCAAGGTGTACATTAAAGAAGATCTAACATATCACTTGCCATTTACATATGATAAACCGTAAGATTGTACAGACACAACTCAGAGTTGTCTGGGTCCAAAATATAGCTGGCTTAAGTCTTAGAACGCATTACGAGTTTGTTCTGCACTTACACAGCCCTGAGCACTTTAAAAATGAAGCATCTTACTCTGTCCCCCTCAATGCCTGATCTTCGTATTAATGAAAACCAGCCTCATATTCAAAGGAACATATCCAACTCCTTATTTCTTATGAAGGAGTGGAAAGCACACAGCCATTTTTGTATTGGTTGCAAGAGCTTGTTGAGTATAGAATTCAGAGTTACAATCCACTGCTTAATCTACAGTATTCATGATGTTCAAAGGAATCAAACAAAAGCTCCCAACTCTTGCATACTCTTTATGCAGAAGATTAGATTACATCTATAGCTTAAAAATCAAACTTTTGCATTTTTTTCTGTTTTCATTTTCATAAGGATTGTCAGCTGTATTCTAAAACTGCTGCTCTGGTTTCTGTTGATGAAACTATACTCATACATTCCTCTAAATTGTGTTACTGGATATCCAACATACATTTTACATCAAGTTATGGCTCCCACTGGTGTAGCAGGAACACTAATTTTTGCTTGTTTGCTATTTTTGTACCATTGTGTCTATGCCATGTAGGTTCACTACGTAAACTGCATATAATCATGGAGTCATATGCTAGTTTGGGTTGGAAAGATCTATTAGTTCAAGACACTTATAAAAGGAAGGCATAAGCACCAGGTATGATCACCTGCTACTTCCCTGATTTGCTGATGAACCACTGCAGCTACCCAGAGACCATCCACACTCACGCAAATACCCTGAAGATCAAGAGCAAGCAAAGCAAACCAAAGCCTTAGGCTGTGGTGAATTCCCAAGAAGAGACACTGAAATGAAACAATTACACTGTCATGGAAGAGGGCCATAACAGCTATATGAGCAGATAGTTGTACTAAATGGACATCCCGCCCCTACCCCCCATTTCCCAAATATTTGCACACTTAAACGCTGAACCACAGAAAAGCCATTGCAATTCCTAATGTACCCTGCAGTCCATGAGGTACCTGATGTACAGAATCACATTCAGTCACCTCTAAACAGATTGTCAGCTGTTGGGATAGGTGAGACTTCACAGTAGCTTTTTAACGCTTCTGAGGGAACACTACAGCAGCCCAGAAGGAAGACTAACTAGCTCAATATTGGCCTCTTCAAGACAGAACGAAAGATTGCCACTAGCTGATTACGAAAAACATTGAAAGATAGTACAGTTATTACTAATCCCCTTACTAGAAGGGATTTATTAGATTTTTAGTAATAAAAGGCATAAGTGAGAGGTTTTCGCTATTTTGAGTAACAAAAATTGCTTTTTTCCAGGAAGGTTAAGGCAAGATGCGATGTGAAACTCATTTCAGCCATTTCTGCTTTTGCTGCTTCTAAATTTTATTATTAGAAGGCAATCTAATAGGGGTTATATGCATTTATAAATGACTGTACATTGTAATTTCTAGGAGATAAGAATCATAAAGACTGTTTAGCAAGAAACGATGCAGTTGCCACAGTCGTTTCCGTGTGGGGACCATATTACACCTATTTTCCCCTAATTCATGCTGTGTCTTAGTTTGCTCTGTATTTGTTCAGAGTGCCAATATTAACCTTCCAATGTTTACCATTGCATTCTACAGGTAGATGAGCTGTTGAAAGAGCAAATAATGCCATATCATGGAAACGTTATTGGCATTCTCAATCTCTTATGACACCCTTATATGCAGCTTCAAATATACCTGTCCTCTCAAACTTGTGTGCAACATACATATAACTAATGTTTCCATGGGGATCAATTACAAATAATAACATAAGATGGATTGTGTGTGTCACTGCAATATGGATGGATTTGGGAATGATTAGTTGCCATAGCGATGACTTGGTGAGGCACGCTGGGAGAGGTTAGTCAAAGAATAGGGGAGGTTATGTTTTGCATGTACAGTCAACTTAATTAATCTTGACATCATGTAGAATAGAGCAAGAGTCCCTTGAAAGAACTTTTTCTGTGAGGCATTTCTTATGTCCTTGAACACTGGAGTCAGAAGGTAGTTATGCTAAAATGTTTTATCTTTTTTATGCATTTTTACTGAATAAGAGGTGATTAATTTTTTTTTTTTTTTTGCATTTTGAATCCTACATATATACTTAAGTCATTGAAACAAATGGCTTTTTATTGTATAAGTCTCACTTTAACAGTTTGCACTGGTTGACTAAGATGTAGCTTGTGCTTTTCCAGTAGGCTTTAGCTGATGCTTTGAAAACTCAATGAATACTATTTTCATTGTGTAGTTAGGATAACAGGCACACAGATAGGGCAAGTGATTTGCTTTGTTACCTAAATATATAGGCATAGACAAATAGAATGTACATAATATAGAACAAGAGAATATATACACATTAAAAAATAGGAGACAAACTGAGAATACAAGTAAAGAATCCCTATTCCATGCCTCTGTGACATCCATTAGTCTACTGCTTTTATTTTCATTCACAAAGATCCCACTAAGAACGAAAATATTGCAAATTATTCTTATGTTTTTCTCATGCATTCATGCAGTTTAGTATTCACAGTCCAGCATCTTTGTTGAAAAAAGATAAAGGTAGCACCTGATAAAATTCAAGACTTATTAATTCTATATGCTCAAAATACTCTTGAGGAGGAGGCGCATTCACGATACACACCTGATGCAGAAAACAGGACAATTTGGTCACTGAAAACCTGGCCAAACACTTTAACACTTCTTAAAGCAAAATTGCTTATGATGTTTAAGGACTCATGGATATATATAAGCAAAACTATACTCATAGCAGTAACACATCATACTGATTTCTGTTAATAAATCTTGAATGACTCACCTGACATGAAAAGTTTACATCTCGTAAAAGAAAATTCATGCATATACTACATAGAATTCAGACTGAAGAATGATATAAAATTCTTGCAATGCTTTCCACTCCTGACCAAACGGAATTCAACGGTCTGTATCCCTTTCCAAGGGCAAAATGGTAACATGCTTACAACTCTAAATATCTTAAGAATTAGTATTTGTTTCACTAGTTCATTTGCAAAGAGGCACTCTTGCCTCTTCAATTGAATATTATTTTTACCCTTCAGAAAAACAACAAAAATACTCTCTGCACTCATCTGTATGACATATAAGGTTGTATGTTGCTTACAGTGTGTCCTTCAGCTGTCTACTAATTAACTCAAGAAAAACATCGCATTTATTTCATTCAAAATACAGTCAACCATTTTCTTAGAGATATCAGAATGAAAAACATGCATAAGCAAACATGCTAGAATTTTGTGGAAAACCCAGCACCAAATATATGATTTAGGGTTTTTTTTCCCCTTATCTTTTACAATGAGAAAAAATAGCAAAAGCACTGCAAACGTTGTTCATATCACGAAGGAAAAACAACCGCTAAGTAACTTCTCTGAGCCACAGTTCCTCATAGCCCCTTCTGATTCCAGCGCAGATACCCATCCTGACCAGTGGGTGCAAACCCCGACGTTTCCTCCTGCCTTGCACACACAGTCACGGGTCTGCCCACAAATCAGCTCTGCCACAGTCTACAGGACTGCATACAAACCTTTTGTCCTCTTCTCTCTACGTGCAGTCTCACAACATTACTCACGACAATTAAAATTTCTCCTTGTCATGACTCATCATAATAGCCGCTTCTTCCTTTAGTAAAATAATTTCTAACCCCATGTTTTATCTAAATTAATATATTTCTTCAGCGCCACTTTCTTTCCTTAGGAACTATTAGAAAACATTCAAAAAGACATTTATAAACATTTATTTCTAGTTACTACTTAATCAGCACCTGTTTCGTTATTATACTTCACTTCTGTAAACATCTTCATGTAATCTAGACTTTATTTCACTGACATATTTAAGACTTTTCTTCCTTTGAACTGCAATTGCTTAGAAATTTCACCATGTTAGCATGATTTTACCTTGGATTAAGTATTTTTTATTTATGAGTTACTACATATCATACTAGTTTCCTACAATTAATAGTACAATCCATAGAAAATTATCTGTTTTACCAATATAGTAATGCTTTCTGGAATCCATACCTCAGTATTTCAGCGTTCTGAATCACAGAAATAAAATATGTGAACCATGAAGCATTCATGAAAGGCACTTTCTACTTTTCATATATATCTAGTTTTCATATCTGGGACACTTAAATTGGATATATGGGATTCATTGTATTTTACTTTTTAATATCCACTAACATATTCTCTTCAATTTTCCTTCTACAGAAACAAAGGAAATGAGTTAAAGTTACTAATAAAACTCTAAATACATATAAAGAAACACCCAGCTGTGACCCTTAGCTAGAAATTGGTTTGGGTGGCTTCCTCCATCAAAATTTACAACGTGTCATTTTTATATATGAAAGGAGCGAGAAAGGAAATAAGATAAAGATAAGAAAGTCAAATAAAGGACTGCTTGAGAAACTTAATTTAACTTGGAGATAATTGTATCATCCCTGCATCTTAGAAACAGTAATTTGGCATGCCTAGGGACAGGAAATGCAGATAGAATAATGAAATGAGATGTAAAGATTGAAGACAACATTTTGAAAGCTTATGACTTTAACATAAAGACCTTTTTTGGTAGAAGAGCTGAACCATGTTCTGTTACGACTGCTCTTCCTAATCCTCAGACCAATCAGTTCTACCCGTAGCTCCTCCTAACGCTGCCCTCTTTGTACGGACACTGTTTGAAGAGGCACAAAACACCCAGAACCATCTGGTTGACTGCTCTGACATTGCATCAGCAGCCATGTGGGACCTACCTCTCACTTCCTCCAAAGCCCTTTGCTCTAATGCTGATTAAACTAACACTTTAAAAGATTCATAAGCTTTAACTCACTTTTCATTACAAGCCACTTAAAAAAAGTGTTTCTCTCTAATTGCTGAAATTACATCTTAAAAAAGAAAAAAACAAAGAGGAAAAAAAAAACAGCTCTGCACCTGAAATGTCTTTAAAAAATGTAATTTAAAATGTCCTATGATGACTGGAAACCTTCAAGTGACTTTAGGAGTGAGGGTTATTCCAACCACCTGATTTTTGTTACAACTTTTAAAAAAAGAACCTTGACATCTTATCCAAAAAGAATCCAATGTTTTAGATATCTGTGGAAGAAAATGCATATTTGGCGAAAATGTCCAGGCTAAGGATGGGATGGGACCAAGGACCTGAACGTGAGCTACTTTTTAAGTCACCTGAGTGCACTGACAGTCCCAGGCTGCACGCTGAGCATTCAGGTCAGCACTGGGCAGGCTGGGAACCATCTTCAATGCTACTCACTCTGGTGTCGAGATTCTTGTCTGGAATTCAAGGTGTTTAAAGAATTTAACAACTGGAAGCTTATAAAGAAATATGTAAAGAAAATCAATGGCAATATATGTATACTGTGATATGTTCTCAATATGCCTAGGAAGGGAAATACATTTTGTATTCCTGTATCCTTACGGAATATGAACCGCTACTGCATTAATTTCTGTTATACAGCTACAATAACGTAGCCACACATGAAGTTAGGTTTTACAAAGTTTCAGTCAAACTTATGGTTGAGTACGTGTAGTAATCCTGAATACAAATGCTACTGTCTTTTATCACACTGAAGGTTTACCTATTTTTTTTCCACTTATTTTTCCCCGTTAATTTCAGCTGTCTTTGGAAACAAGATAGTCATGAAGCTTAATTGTAATATACCAACTCCCATTAGAGTGAAGGGCACTGAGGCTACTTGCACCTCACAAAATGCTATTGCCTTCATGAAGGATTAGATCCATTATACGAGGGGGGAAAACGACGTACAAATATACAAGTTATTTGGACAACAATTAGTTTAAGTAACTTTTTACATTTTGATGACACCTTCCCTATTAGCTGACTTATCCATTCAAAACAAATATCGAAGAGTCAAATTTGGAGACTTGAAGTAAGTTTTGCTGCCAGAGTGCACTAATGAGATGGGCTAAAGAAGACTGACCTTAGTTCTAATTGGACTCAGAATGAAGCTTTTTACATATTTTCTTTGAAAGGTCCCTATGACTAATTCTAATTCAAAGCTGTCTAAGCAATGCATACTCTCAATTACCAGCAGCAAAGGTTACACTAAATGGGTAACTGCTGGTTTAACCATGCGTTATTAGAGTCTGCTAAAATTACATTTTGGGAAGTGTCAGTTACTGATATAGCTTGACTCGGAAAATAACTTGGACTCATTTAAAGCCCATAGGACAGTAAACTTCATTTTGCTTCATTCCTGTTTCTTATTCACAGAAAGTGTTTTAGCCTCCATGCCTGGGAAGCACTAGGTATATCTTCAGACATAATCATCTAAGAATGATTTATTTCTTCAGAATTACCTGAGACCTAAGCCACCGGTAGAGCTTTTATGCAGTGATGGAGCTGGCCATATTCCCTGTACTGGTGCAGAAGTAAGGTGATATACAGTATCTCTTATCTTCAATTTAAAGTTTTGGGTATTGAAAGTTAAGGATTACACATAGGTATTAAGAGCTTCAATTTATGCTTAGTAGCCAAAGCTGTGCAAACACGTTCTTTGTTTTACAGCTGTCTCCTGGGCTTTGCTCATGCTATTTTTCATAGGATATGGTTAGATATTATAATATAGTAGAAACGATGGAATGGTTTGTTATCATCAAAAAGGATGATCCCAAGCCATTGCTCTGTTTCTGCTCCATTTTCTCTCTGCCTCGGTCCTTGTCATGCATGCCCCCCTACCCTGGTCACTGAGTGGGGTGGTGGGTTGAGCCCCAGTCAGGAGGTAAGCACCACAGGAACACTTGCTCACTCCTCCTCCTCAGCAGGACAGGCAAGTGAGGAAACTCGTGCAGCTGGCTAATGATTTGGATCATCACACTGTGGAGGTGGATGAGCACTGGGCAGAGTGATGGATGAATAACAAGGAAGCTGTTGGGGCTTTAGCTATATTAAATGATTATTTGCAGTAGTTAGGCTAACGCTGATAAGGAAGTACTAGGCCTTGTTCAAGAATGAGCTTAGGACAGCAGTTTGAAGAAGTAAGCAGAAAAATACTGCTGACGAAGGTCATTTTGCAGAACAAGAATGTTTAAGTAAAACATTCCATGCTAATCTTAACATTTGCTGTATCCAATCATAGAGCTAGCCATTTCGCGTGCACAGCGCATGGACAATATTGATGGACCAATCAGTTATGATAATGTTAGAGTGCTTGCGCATGATCACGTGTACGGAACTTGGTAGAGTATATATTCACGCTGCTTTCTGATTAAAGTTGGATTTGAACTTGCATCATATTGATGTGTCGTTCTTTCCCGCTCGCCTGAATGCCCGCAGCAGGAAGCAAAAGGGTTTCAGTAAGGCCTTAGCTCAGCAGTGTCGTGCACTTCCATCCTTAATTCAGTTTTAAGTTGCTCGGGTTTCTTGTCTCCACAGTAGCTGTTAATATTGGTATTCCCATCAGCTTTCATAGAACTTAACCACTGAAGTCTGGGTTTTGACTAAAGGATGACAACTACTCATGCTATGTCCTAGCACGTCCTTCATAATGGTATCACAGCCTGGTCGACTGCTCCAGCTGAATTCACACAAAGAATTAATCATTAAACCCTGAGCTTTGGTACAATAAAATGTATTTCACTATCAGGAACTGATCAGGTAAACAATTGCATCACTTCAAATCATGCCAATTAAAAAGCAGATGCTTCTATTACACAATAAATCTTAAATTTGTCTGATGTGATTTCAAGTAATTCAAATCTCAAGTCAGTTCATCAAAGACTGCAAATCCTTAATCAGTGACTTTTATACTTAATTAAAATTATATGTGGCTAGTAAAGGGCCTCAAAACAATTTATTTTTTGCATATTGTGTTTGCAGTTATTGGACTAAACAAGGTGCATAAACACTTCCAAAATAAGTTTTCTCATTGAGAACAATGATTAACTTAACATGAGCAGAGTTAAGCTCATCCTTGCTCAGCTAACCATTAAATTCAATCTCCCAGTCCCCTGGGGGATGAAGCGCAGACAAGGAGAATGCTAGCCCGTAAGGCAGAATACTTCAAACGGAAGGATATGCACTGAAGTGTCAGGTCGTCTGTTGGGATTTCGTGTAATAAGTTCACTAGAGCATCCATTGATTATCAATCAGAATTCATCACATTACTTTCCTCATGCTGTTCAGCATACCAGGTACCATTAAAATAAATAAAAAAAATATATATATATATATTTGAATTAAATTCATTCTGCTTCTGCAAGGATGCATTAATACAGCTTCAGAGAACCAGTGTTGGTCTTATTTTGGTATTGCAATAGAATTCTCCTTTACACCAGCAAAACTTAAATCAGGCCACGCTTGATTGCTCACTAAACTCAAACTATTAAGGCTGTGCACGTATGGCCTCGTGTTCTGAGGAATTCACACTGACTCCCTGAGGAGTGAAGTATTCCAGAAATGGTCACAGCTGTGTCAAGGCTCAGTAAAGCAATTTAAAGTACACACATATGTGATGCTGAAAACTCCAGTTCAGCATATACTTCAGAGTGCAGATTTGTAAGCTGCATTCGCACCTCCTAGTTTGACTTTAAAGTACCTTGGGTAGCTGGACTGCCACTGCTGTTTGCACCTGGAGCTTCTCTCAGACTCCAACACTGTGCATTACGCCAGAGCTCATGCCCGAGTTCAGAGTGGGATCCAGAAATGAGGGGAAGCCTCACGAGTTGGAGATGCCACACAAATGCCAACAACATTGCAACTGAACAGAGTGCTTGCCAGAACTGTTTTCATTTACAAATACAAGAGAACGACATGATATTCCTTTTTTTATTATTATCTTAGCCGTTAAAAATCATACCTTATATTCCAGAAGCTTACCTTAAATACTTAGGCTATATGCCACCTGATCTCCACACGAGTTTGACCATATTTTTTATATTAGCTATTGAGTAAAAAACTAAATATATATGCATTTCGCGAATTAACTCAATCCTTCATGGTAACTGTTTTAGCCTTGCTAGGTATTGTTATTATCTCCAAACAGTTTATCTGACCTAAGACTCACCCTAAGTTTAAGAAGAATTTCAGCAAACCTCTGCCTTCAGAATCACAGTGTCAAATGTATCATGTTCTTCAGAATTTCACCTATGAATAAATTTTCATACCTTGCAATACATAATCCTACTGAAATTTTATTTTCAAGGCTTACATAACCTTGGGATCCGTTATAACATATGACCCTGAGTGTCACCATATAACCTCTGTTCACTTATCATTTCTGAATAATACCATAATAAAATAACTTTCAGATTCCAAGTAGGATTCTATTTGCTTCATGAATAAGAAAAAAGTTGTATTTCTAACAAACTTTTCTTTAACACTAGGTGTAACAATTAGTGCATCTTTACTTGTACTCTGCCTGTGAAAATGTTTTCTTGCTGTTCCAGTAGATAAAGGAATTTCACATGCATGTTCCCTGTACTCCAATGTTTTTTCTTCCTTTTACCAACTGCAAGGTCATAAACTTATCATTTGAGGAATTTTGAACATGACCTTTTTTACCAAATACACTGTTTCTATATGGTCAGCATGTGTTTCTTCTGTAAATAGTTTCCACATCCTGATGTTTATCTATATTTTACATTGGTAAAATTAATGGGAAATCTAACATCTACAAAACATTTTACAGCCTTCTACTGTTTGAAGGGGAAAAAAGACTAGACATTGTGATAACAAGAGAGACCAAAATTAAAAGCACTGTATGAGGAATGGACCGATATATACAGACTGAACCAGAATGAACCCATCAAAGAAAGTAACACAAAACTGTACATCAGAACCAAAAACCTGTGATTTGGGACTTTAAAAAAAACAACAGAAGTTGTGCTTTAGCATCCATACTTCTTTTTTAAACTGTATGGAATGTGGACTGTGGCACCACTTCTCAGAATGGTCTGCACAAAAAGTCAGTATGATAGCAAGGAGCTGTGAAAGCTTGCCAATACAAAAATCTGAAGACAAATCACAGAATGAACGGGGCTGGGAGTGACCTAGAACAGTTGTCTAATCCTACCGGCTGACCAAGGTATGAGTAGTTACAGCAGGTTGCCCTGGACCATATCCGGTTGGGCTTTGACCATCTCCATGGATGAAGCCTCCACAACCTCTCTAGGCAACCTGCTCTCCTGTTGGACCACCATCACAGTAAAACACCTTTTTCTTATGTTTAAATGGAATATTCTGTATTTCAATGTGTGTCCATTGTCTCTTGTCTCATCACTGGTTACAACTGAAGAGTCTGGCTCTATCTTCTTTACTTCAACCATCAGCTATTTGTACACAGTGATAAGATCTCCTGAGCCTTCTCTTCTCCAGGCTGAACAGTCTTAGCTCTCTCAGCCTCTTCTCATTTATCACAAAGGCATATTGCTTTCTCATGTGCACTTTTTGTGTACCTGGACCCCCAGGTTCTTTTTTGCAAAGCTGCTTTCCGTATGGTTGGTCCCCATCCAACTTGAGCTGATGTGTGGGATTTTTTCCTCCCAAATGCAAGAGCTGGCATTTCCCTTTGTTAAACTCCATGAGGTTCCTGTCAGTTTGATTGTCTGACCTGAATCATTCAGGTCCCTCTGATTGGTAGCACATCCACCTGACACATCAACCGGTTCTCCCAATTCTGTGTCATCTGCAAATTGCTGAGGGTGCATTCGATCCTATCATCCAGGTCATTAAGAAAAATATTAAATGGTATCGGTCACAACATTGACACCTGGGATATGTAAGTCATGATTAGCCTCCAGCTGGACTTTGTGTCACTGATCATAACCTGCTTGAGCCCAGCAGTTCAGCCAGTTTTGAATCCACCTCACTGTCTCTCTCGTCTGTATTTCAACAGTTTGTCAGTTATGTTATGGGAGACCATGTCAAAGACCTTACCCAAGCCAAGACAAGCAGCATCTACTGGTCTCTACTCATCCACTGAGCCAGTCATTTCACTGCCAAAGGCCATCACACTGCTCAAACATGACTTCCTCATCATAAATTCATTTTAACTACTTCCAAGTACCTTCTTGTCCTTAATAAGATGTCTTAAAACTGTCAGCAAATGTGTCCTGGTTATAACTTTGCTGCCTGGTTTTATGGCCAGTTTCATGACATCAACAGGGAAAAAGCCAAAGCTGAGGAATTCTAACTTTACCCACAGAAAGTACTGATACATGTACAAATTATCTTCAACATCAGCAAAATATGAGCTAGAAATGAAGCATTTTTCAGCACTTATTATTTGCTTGTGGGTACAGTAAGGACTTTCCATAGAAATGAAATACGAACTACACAAGCCACAGGTCATTCAGTTTGAAGTTTCATTGCCAACTCAAATCTTAAACCAGGGTCAATGGAGGCCAAGTCCCTTCAATTAACTTCAAAGGAGGCTGAACTATGCATGATGCTTCATTGAATTAATGAGAAATATAGTATACCAGTTTGAGTTTTACATTTACTGATATCTGAATTCACAGCAAATGTTAGAGATTCCTATTTCCCTCAAAGTGGAAATGATGAATTTCTATAGATATAAGCAATTCTGCAGGAGAGAATGAAAGGGGCCGATCTGAACAGGGGAAAAAAAAAAGAGTGAGCAAAGCTGTGTAGCCTGGGATTTAAGGAACTCTCCCAAGGCGTGTGTAATGGCGATGGCATTCGCAGGTTCAAAAACAAACCCTTGAATCCATATTCCTAACTGCGTGCTCTGATTTCCAAAAGACTGATAGGGAGGGAGAGAAAAGAAGACAGGAATTGCCTCTCACCAATCTCCTGAAAGTGGCAGCTAATCCTCTGTTATTTTTAAAGGGAATTAGAAGTCTACCTTCATGAGAGACTGCAAGTGACAACTGAAGAAAGATACCTACCTGTGTCTAGGGGATACAAAAGCCAGATCCATATTAATGAACCCTACATACCCATCTGAGGCTACTAAGACAGCAAGGTGGTCGGTATGAACACCCTGCTCCGTCAGCACTGAAGAATCCTTTCCATTTGAGGTTTATTTGCCTTCTCAGTGTATCTGTCTTTCTGCGTGAGTTATACAGGGGATATGAAAAAGGCTGTGTTCTCCGACTTGGGTGTCTCAGTGATGTAGAAAGCCAGAGAAGGGAGAAGAAACAGAACATCCTTTCCGGTTTTTAAATTTCCTACTAGTTAGCCTGTCTCTTTGTTCTTCATGCTGATCTGCGTATGCCTCATCCTGAAGTGTAAGATTCTGCCTGTAGATCACATAAGCAGTCTCAGCTCAGTATTCAATTAGAAGGGTTTTGGTAGGGTGGTCAAATGCCTAAAGTTAGGTGATCCAAAACTCTGTCGTGACACCTAAGTGCTTTTGAGTCTCTGGGCTAAATTGCTAAGGCTAAATCAGAGCCTCAAGCAGTCATTTTTCTTGTTAGTGCTTAAGGCTGGCTCCAGGAAAAGCCTTGATAAAATATGAAAGCCTTTACTCAAGAACGGAATAAAATGTCTCAGGCCAGGGGATTATCATCAATATGTCTACAAGGAGCACAAAAATACCAATAATCTAAACATAATTATCCATCTCCTTTTCTCTCCACAAACAAAAATTGCACATCTGAAGTGATAACATTTCTATCTGTCCTGAGCTGGACCAGAACGTAACACAAAAGCTCCAACAGAACGCGCTGCGTATGATAATATTTGGAGTAGCACACAGTATGTATTGTACGTTTTCAGGCTACAGCACCAATCCATGAGCTGGTGTTTCTTCTATTAGTATCACTTGACTGTTTTTCAATTGGACTATATTCAGAAGACTTCCATAAACATTTCTGCATTACATACAGTTCTGACCGAGCCTATAACAAAGATTTACTTTACCTCATTAGTATTTGTAACACAACTATGCAGAATAAAATTTTAAAATGAGAAAATATTAATGTATGGAAATAAGTAGTGAAATGTATTATTTCCTGAAAAGTTGTAAAAACAAATATGTATGGCAAATTTAAAATTCCCTGAAGGATCTAGACTTTCGATGTAACTGAATACTTTATCATCATTACTAAATGGATTTTAAAATCTTCAGGTGGTTTATAAACATGATACAATACACAATCATCAGATTTTAAGGATTCGTCCGTTTTCCCAAGGGAAATAATTAAAACCAAAATAAAATAAATGCTTGTTAATATTTCTCATTAGTTTAGCAAAATAATTTTTTAGCCATGTATCTTTTAAGTAACAGGCTTCATAGTGAATACTCTAAACTGTGTGGAGAAAGAAGTTTACGGATCATTCAATAAATTGATTCTATTGAAAAAAAAAAGTCCCTGAATATCGATTAAGCCATTGCATAAAAAGGACAGCTTTCAGATTAAACACCTGTTTCTGCTTGAGCCCCACTTTATAAGACACATGAATTCAGCGTGCCAGTTCACCATGAGATACTCAATAAATCCAGTCATGGAGGTAACCTCAACTTTAACAAGCCAATGAAACAAATATGGATTTTAATACTTTAGGAATGACACTTAGCCACGTTAGTCACTTAAGCCTAGGATTTTAAAAGCATTACACATCAAGAAACATACACTTTAAAACCTGAAAGGAGTTTCAATGATTCCAGAAACTTTACTAAATACCTACGTGTGTATCCAGATACTTGAATGTCTTGAAGAACTGACCAATACTGTCTGGTTTAAATTTTACTTTTTTTTTTTTTTTTTTTTAATACAACGCAATGGAAGTGTAAGAATGCATATACCAAGACATTTTAAAGCGTGACGTTTCTTTTAACACAAAATATCTGTTGTTTTCCTGCCCCAAACGTGAAGATAGACACTTGCATGACCACTCAAACACCATGCTTAAGGAGAAATAAGCAGAAAGAAGCTTTAAGACAAGAGATTATATTTTGGGCAGATCCCTTAGTGGAAAATATTGTGCATATTTGTGAAAAAATCACACAGGTGAATTTAGCATTATGTTAAATGCATCATAACAGTTGTAACTACAGCCTTGCTACTCTTTGTTTCAGTAACAGTTGATAATGTTGAGTCACAGAGCCCACTCAAACGTGCAAGACATGTAATTGAGTTTGTGATGGAAAATGACTAAACGTAGCAGCAGAAATGCAACGTGTGCTGCTATCTGACCTTTGTCAGCAATGCCAGCATCCTTTTTCATATGGTACCATTAGTTGTCGTTATTAAGAGTGACCATGAATTTCTTTCTGTCAAAGTAATCAAACCACAAGAGAGAAGTTTCTGAGGAACTCCACACAGAGAAGGTCACTGGTGCTTGATGTCATGAATCTGCTTTCTTATTAGAAAAGGCAGGTGAGAAAATGAGTAAATGACACCCTTAAGATTTTGAAGAACATAGGAAAGTCATTATTAGACATTGAGACCAGCAAACAGCGTATCCTATTGATCAAGAAGACATGGGATATTGAGGAAAAATATGTTGTTTTCCTTCCCTTTCACTTAGACAAATTAAATTCCACTATGTCACACCAAATTTCTCTGAGTATTTATTTTTTTCAGTCTTTGCTTGACATTTGAGGAGACTGAAAAAGTTCAATGTGAGATCCGGAAGAAAAAAAGAGAAGTAGAGCAATGATGCTATATGCAGTCTGCAACCTGCAATACATCCGTTAGATACAAAAGATGACAAGCCAGATGGATATTAAGCCATTTTCCTTTCACATTACTATATAGTTTGTTTCAAATATGCTGCTAAACAGTCAGAGAGCATATCACAACGGGCAGCTTCTTCATAACAACTGCAAAATGGCTTGTCCACCTAAGGTTATAAAACACATTTTTTTCAAGAAATGCAGTAGGAGCTCCCTCTACTGGTATTTTTCAGCTTTCCAAGCTTTCTGGCAAGTGTAATATACCCCAAAACATTTGGATTATATGAACATCCAGTGTTTTCATTTTCCTTATTACATAAAAGAACCGAAGTCATCATTTAGTATAAAATACATCTAATATAGGCATTATTGATTTATATGAATATGTTACTGCATTAATATTACATACTCGTGATCCACCAATACAGTTAAGAAAAAAAAAAAAATCTCTACTTTGATAAAATAATTCTAGAGGTTGGTCATTTTCTGAGACACATCAGCTTTGACAGGTCAATGGAAGCTGTGTAGCTGTATTAAACTGCATTTGGCCTGTTAGTAAAAAGGCACAAGTTCTAAGAAGCTTTGCCAGAAGATTGCTAAACAGGCACCCTCTCAGGTTTATTAAAATTTGGGCATCTTTTAGTAATTTCACTTGTGGTTTCTCAGAAAGAAGAAAAAGCTAGTTTGGGTAGGCTACATTGTTTTTAAGATGGCTTTGGAAAACATGTTTAATTAAGAAGGATTAGCCCAAATATGATGACCAGCTGTTACTCTGCTGGATCATACATCCAGTCTTTGTCAGTTCAGCTTCATCAAGCAAACACTATTTGTCCAAGGGTTATGGTGATTTGGACTGTAGAAGGTAACATGGCTTACGATTTATTTATGTTTTCATTCCTCAGTAGAAGTTTAAGATGAGATGACACTATGAATAATGTGCCTCCTCTTAGAGAAATAGGGTGTTTCACACCAAAGCGCCCATACCGCTTTCTTATGGAGTCAGCTGTCTTCCGGAAAACTTTTCAGAAAGCATGTAGCTGCCTGACTTACCCATTATAGATTATTGCTTTGTTAAAGAGGAACTTAATACATGCAAAAGAAGGTGATCTTCAAGGAGTTAAGGTCCCCAAATGCTCATGATATCAACGCCAGAATTTTCAGATGATCAACCTACTCTTGTTTTTTCTTATTTGGAATTTTTTAATTATTGGCACAGAGCAATGTTAATGAAATGAAGGACCAGTCGGGATCCAGACAATACGTCAATTTTATATAGAGTTTTTTATATAGAGTTTATTAAGTTGTCAGATGAACAACATCTTCCACTTTCCTCCAGAAGATACTGTAGTTCTTGCCCTTCTGTCTTCAAAACAAGCAGTCATAACAGACCATTATAATTCTTACCACCAGATTCAGGCCTCATTACATTAAAAAGCCATCTTGGTACAGAGAGAAATAGAGATAAAATAGCAAGATGGGCAAAGTGCATTCCCTCTAGAGGTCCATTGCATTTCATCAACTAACAAATCAGTTTGGTTGTTACTCATTTTTTGTGTTCATAACAATACGTTTATACTGAGATGTCTTCAAATTCCCTATGAACTCTAGAAGGTATCATTAAAGAAATTTCAGACAGTGCTTGGTTGAATGAAGAAAGGCAACATAGTTCAAGCAATACCACGAGAGAGAGAAAACAAGAAAAATCTGTGTTGAGATGCATCTCTGGGGTATTTGCCACAAGACATTTTCATAGGCCAAAATGTGATATGAGTCATTAAATTTGAGGTCCCTTCACATCAACCGAGAATGCTGCCTTTGTTTTTCTGTGAATTCAGCTCTTCCTATTAGTGTTAAGATTTTATAAATCAATGTGGAGGTTTATATGACTGCTGTCTTTGACAATTATCATGTAAAATAAAATATAATTATTTCGAAAATTGCTATTTCCTACTCCTTAGACCTCTCCATTTTGCTAATGCTACTTTCAATGACATACAGAAAGCTGAATGTGATCAGGACAGTGTTTGTCCTTCTGTTTCCATACAATTCTTTTAAAGTTGAAGTCAGATAAGTCACATATATTTTTCAATGCTTTACACCTCAGGGTGAAACTTCAGGCTGTCATCTAGGGCTTAGTGATAAAAGAAGGACTGATTAAAAGAGACTGACAGTACAGAGCTGATAGAGTTGAAGGACTCTCGGGGCTTCCATGCTATTAAAAATCAGTCATGATTTTCTTTCAAGAGGACTGTTTCAAACAATGAGATTTAAATATTAATTCAAACCAACATTTGTTGCCCCTCTGCTCTGTGTATTTCTGGATGCCTCATTACAAAAATAATTTGATTGTCATCTCTTTCTGTCACATAAAAACCTAACAAAATACTGTCTGTATTGTTGAAGTTTAAGAGGTATCAGTATATTAAGAATGACTTTGTATTAAATTCCACCCAGGCAGATTCCAGCTGAAAACTGAATGACTACTAGGATAGCTTTTCCATGAAGAAACATGATTTAAATTTGGATGCAACAATTTAATATTTACACTCATGCCAACTACACCGCTTAACAGCAGGTTTCCTGCTTAAAATTCAGGAATTACTGTACTCAGTAAAATATTAATATACTGCACTTACACAGTGCCTCAATTACAGGATCTTAAAATGCTTTTTAAGCATTAATTCAGATTCACATCATCCCTGAGAGGGAGACTTGTAAGGAGCATTATAGTTGCTTTTTAAAGTAGCTGAGGTAAGAAACAGGGAAATGAGGCTCTTGTCCAAAGGGCACACAGCAACTCAGCAGCAGAACCAGGAAGAGAATTTAGGAGTTCTGGTTCCTACTGCTCTTCTCTCACCATTAAACTGCATTTTTTTTCACCTTCCACCTATAATATCAGTTATGACCTTAGGTAAGCACACACGTCCTTCATTATCTTTGACGAGATGTTGTGTGAATATTTGTCCGTATTATTCAATATCTTGAACAAATTGAAAATTTGTATGAATACCACAGCCTATTGGTAATCATATGAAATCTGCCACTAAAAGCCTTCAGTGCCTTCAATATAATGTGAAATCATTTACCATTTACATATATCTTCTAAGTATTATTTAGTTTGATATTGTAGCACAGTGTTACCCTTAAAATTACTGGAACATATAGCCAGATTGCTACTTCACACCCAGGGGTTAATGCCTGAATTGTACAACCTTACTTCAGTCAGTGAATAATCACACCAACAGCTCTAACTTGGCCAACCTGAAAGAGAATTTAAACTTTTCACCAGGTAAAGAAAGGTAAAATATCAAATCCCTAAATTAGTAGATGATTTTAACAGCTTTAAGCAATGTCAGGTCAATTACATTATTTGAAGTCCTGGCATCCCTATCCCATATATGAGTAGTCCTGTAACTTTTTCGATTATTGCCAATATGTAGTGCTAAGTTACAATTTTGCCAGAGTAGACTACCAAAGAACAACAATAAGAAGAAAATAAAGAAGGAGCCACAACACCTATGTAAAGAAAGATTTGAACATCACACAAAATGAACTAATAAGTTCTCATTGCAGTGAAACAAATGAAAATATGCAATTTTCACATATGTTATCAGCACTATAACTCTGCCATAAACTTTTCCTTTGGATAGGATTCTACTGTATAAGCATTAGTTATTTGCTAGGAGGGAATTTTCTTAGCATTAGTTCTTCTTTGCTAGGAGTATCTTTCATTTTTTCAAGGATAATTTACCAATAGAGAACAATGACAAAATCTTATTCCCTTTGCCAAAAGACTCTGAACAATCTTATTTCCTGTGATACTGAGTCTTCTAAAAACGCTGCTACCGTTGGAGGTTTTTGACTTTCAGCGTGTTTTCTTTTGTCATTTCATAAAATGTGTAATGTCACTTTATATCTCCAGTTTCTCCACCTCTCTCCCACTGTCTGTCTCTTTCTATAAAACACTTTCATGCATTGTTTAGCTGATGTCAAGAACTATGGATAGCAGGTAAGTAGTTCTCCCATTGACTGCTTAGGCAATTCAAAGAACTTCATAATAAGAGAACAAAATAGAAAGGGAGCAGTGAAAACCTCTAGGATAGCTAAGAGGTGTAAAAGTCAAGCCTTTTCCTCTTCTGCAGTTTGAAAGGTGATTATTTTTTAGCAATGGTACGGCTGCATCAATACTGCCAACATGGTAAACTGTAGTATTACATGAATGTATGTATTTTTAACGACCTTATCACTAAAGCTTACTATGATTCAAACACTGAAAAATACATACTTTTCTAATACAGAGGCAGTTGGAAGTACAATTTAATTTTACTGAAGTATTCTATGAATACAAAAAGATCACAATCAGAGAGATAGGAAGTATTGTGTGTCCTGCTCATAAAGCTGATGAAGAAATGGGAAAGAAGATAAACAGATGGCAGGAGTCTGGCCCCCAAGTTGTACTGGCTTCCTTCATCTGCCAGACAGTTTTCAAAGGATTCTTCCACTCCTTTTCTGAGTAATACGAGGAACTACTGAAAAGTAATCCTTTCTAGCAGAACTGCTTTCTGGGGGTGGCGGTGAAGCAGCTGACCCTCTCTGTCATTTTATGAAAAGTTACCAAAAAAAAAAAGATATTCTTGAATGCATTGCTTAAAGAAAAGCCATATTCCCTTTCTGCTGTTGCAAGGACTTGTGTATAACGGAACAGGTGGGGAGCTATTCCTCGTCCTGCTTTTTAGCATGGAATATAGCTGGGTATTCCTGGCACCGTCACAGACAGGCTGCTGAAGAGCTGCAAATACAGTAGGCTAAAGAGTTCTGCAGTAGCTTTTCTGTTACAGTTTGGTAACATTATGCAAATTGCTGATGTCATCTTTTTCTAGAACTGATTTTTGTTTTTACAGTATATGCTGAAAACAAGGAATTACCTAGGTCTTAGTAATACCACGTATACAGCACATCTAAAGACATATTTATGCCAACTTCGAATATCGAGCCACAACTAAAGTCTTAGGAAAAAAAAAAAGGCCGCTAATGTGATAGTCCACATTCTCTTAGCAGGAAGCCTGAAGCTCAGAGTTTGAAAGCTCCGAAGGGGAAAATGGTCTCAGTCACCAATCTGTAACTGTATCGTGTGTTCACACACTACTCGTTTTGCCCACAGTTTTCCAGGTCCAAAAAGAGGTTCAGCAAAATCTGTGCTAAGATATTAAGTCTGAGGGTCATACGACAGAGAACTTAACTTGTATAATTCAGATGGGATCATACCATCAATGAGTAACAACAATACGCAGTGGTTCTTGCCTATTTGTGAAAACCTAGGAAGCTGTTAGGACCAAAACCAACAACAACAAAAAAGACAACAACTTTAGGAGATGATTGATAAAATGACATCCACTGGCGAGTTTAACCAGTGCTCATCTTTGCATTTACCGTATTCTCCTTTTAGATCTTGCAAAATTAATGCTGAAGGTGTGATTGTCTTCATGGTTTAGTTATACCATTCTCACCAGACTGGACTTGCAAGCTGGAAACTTTTTTCAGTAAATATTATGTATTGCTATACGTTCAAAAAGAATTTCCACGTATTATCAGTAACACAAAAAATAACAAATCAGTTAGTCAAGATCAATGTCAAAAATATGTACGCAACAATTTTTATTTAGAAAAATATTCTGAGTGGAACTAAATGTATGATATTTTCTACATTTTTTCTTATTGTGATTTGTTCTTCCAAAGAGCACCATAAAGAACAGACAATATCTAGGGGAGGTGAAATGCAGATAGGACAAGGACAGACTGTCCGTCATGCAGTACAAACCAGCACAATAGGGTAAGAACACTGAAGTAATTTCAGAAGCAATCATCACGTAAGATATCAAAAATATAAGTAATAAGAATACTTAAGTCTACAACAAAATCCAGAGTTTTAGTACCTGAGACTTGATTAGTTTTTACTGCCTCACATAAAATAGTTAATTTTTCAGAATCTCTTGAAGAAAAGCTTAATTAGTTCTCTTCCAGTGTTGCCCTAAAGAAACAATAAATGGTACAAAAGAAAACAACACTAGAAAGAAGAGTATTGTCATATAAGATGGGGATGTTTTCCTGTACTAACCTCAAAGAAAGGAAGACAAATAGCCAGGAAAGACAAAGAGAAAAAGAACCATCTATTATTTTCTTCAGCAAATTAAAGATCTAAAACCATACACAGTAGGCATAAAATAGTCCCCTATAAAAAGACTTCAGTAGAAGTTATTTTTTAGTTTATGTCTATCTTATGGTCTCTCTATAGCAATGATTTATTTCTTAATAATAAATAAATAAATAAAATAATTTCTTTATTTCTTGTACTTTAAAGGCACTTTCTGATTTGTCATTAAACAGACTTTTATAACTTTATTTTTTTCACTATGGGAAAAGAGGAGAAGGATGCAGAGAAATTGAATTAGCTGAGAAATTACATTTCAGAACACGATACAACAGCCATTATATGCTTTACTCCACTGCCTCCTCAAAGTATATGTATGATCCTAATTCCCAAAATAAGCTGTGAGTCAAGAAGTTTGCCAGCATTTGCTAATCACTAGGAAACATGTAACTTATTCTGCAGTCAATAGTTAACAGTTGGCAGGAGCATACCCTTTGGTTTGGAATTGATTTTGCATTTGTTCAAGGATGACATGCATGCTGACAAGTGAGACCAGATAATTCAGATTTATCAGTTCTGACTTGCTGAATAACCATGTCAGATAGATGATGGATGGCTCCCAAAATGGCAATAAGACACAAGCTGGTGAAGGTGATAAACAAAAAAATTAGCCTTCTCTGCGCTGAATAGGCTAATATTCCAAAATGCCAAATGGCATTACCCCAATATCTTCTCAAACACGTTACGATGCAAAAATCGGTAAAGCATCTATTTGCACTGCAGTAACTGTTAGACAAAGAGTTCTACATGCTATGAAAGATCAGGGGCTTAAATAAGCCTGGAGTAGTCCCGTAGTCTGATCTAAAGGGCCAGGAGTGAAGACTTCACACGCCTAACTCCCACTGCTCCCCCAGCCATTCCCAGCAGCAGGAAGAAGAGCAAGGTTTATTTCTGACTTTGGCCTGACAGCCATGGATTTTGTCTGAAATGGCAGTATATCATCAATGACATTAATGACTTGATAATGGAACAGATAGCTCAGTGCAGTTGGGAGCAGAGGGCATTTTGGGAGGGAGGACAGGAATGCATCACCTTTGGCTGTTTGCCATTTTTGAGAAGAACATGACTGAATAGAAGCCTGTGGAGTTGCTAGAGCATGAGGAAGTCCCAGCTTAACATCATTTCCCGGGACTTCTATTCTGGCAGGCAGGATGTTACAGAACTAATTATTTTACGCTAAGGGATACTTCACTAGCTGGAATTGAGTTCAGGAAGACTGTCTGAGCATGTCAGGCCCTGAGGAACATGGTCCAAATTGTGGAAATCATAGAAATGCATCAAGCTATGTGCATATTTCATTAATTTCCTCAGTCAACGTTGCCCATGCAGAGGTTGAAATTAACACTCTGTAGTAATACTTACAGAAAACAACTTAAAGGAGAAGTTTATGACAAGTAATAACGAATAAAAAGCATTCAGCTGTCATGTCTCTGATGGTTTAAGTAGTAATCAGTAAAAATACATAAAACATTAAAAGGTGCCCAGCTATTTAATTCTGTTTTATTCATGCTGAGACAGCAATGTACATATTGCTTTCTGTAAAAGGATATACTTAAATCTTGAACTATTCAAGCACATATCTTTGCAAAATCCAGTTAAGCAGTCTTGAAGGCTTTGTTTGGTTTGTGCTTGGGTTTTTTTTTGGAGGGGGGAAGGTTGGGGGTTTTTTCTGGTAAATTATCTGTTTCATCCTTTTTTATAGGATAGGAATATCCTTCTACAGTTTGACTCTTGGCACACCATCTTAGAAGCAGAAAAGGTAGAAGCATATAAAACTCTCAGGTTTTACTACTCTGTAAGAAACTGAATTGACTGATTCTTTGATTAAATTTTTCTATGCCTGCTTTAAAACTTAAAATACTTATCTCTAGAATTCTATTGATACAGTATTGCAATCACTGTATATGCCCATAGCCTCTGAAATGTGGCGTTTAATGTCTGATTACTAGCTCAGGAACAGGTGTAATAAGGCTACCAAAAGAAGATGAGTCAAGAATGATTTTATATTTTATAAGCACAACACAGAAATTATTATTGAGTATTATAGACCCATTTCTTTCTTATTCAGATATACAAACAACTGCTCATTAAGCATCATAAAGTGCAAATCTTGTATAAAACACATTTCCCCCTGAAATAAGAACAGAGCTATCTAACAAGCTTGAGAAGTGGGCCCATGTGAACCACATGAGGTTCACATGTGCAAGGTCCTGCACCTGGGTCAGGGCAACCCCTGGTGTCACTACAGGCTGGGGGATGACGGGATTGAGAGCAGCCCTGCTGAGAAGGACTTGGGGGTAACTGGTGGGTGATGAAAGATTGTACATGAGCCAGTGATGAGCGCTTGCAGCCCAGAAAATCAATTGTATCTTGGGCTGCATCAAAAGGAGCACGACCAGCAGGTCGAGGGAGGCAATTCTGTCCCTCTGCTCCGCTTTGCTGAGACCCCCGTGCAGCGCTGGTCCAGCATTCACATGCAGCATTCCAAGTTTCGATTCAGATGAATTCCTTGGGGTTTTCTGTAGTCTCCTAATGTCTACCACAAATCCATGAGAAGCAAAGACCACTTTCTTCTTTGTACCTTATAAAGGTATTAAAATAATGTTTGCTCTTTATCTTTTTCATTTATCTGTTCTTTGTTAAAATATACAGTCATTTCACAAGCTTCAAGGCTGATATATCAATGGTATCTGTGGGCTTTTTT
>VWYH01001527.1:145999-159768 GCA_013399365.1 Pampusana beccarii
TTTTTTTTTTTTTTTAAGATACAGCTGGAAGCACACAAAGAAGTTCCAAAAGATAAATTCATACTGAAAACTGGAACAGTAGGATATTCCAGTTCATAGGAGTTTCCATATAGCTCTATTTACTTCAATAAAGCTATGCTGATCTATGATAGCCAAGAATTTGCTCATATGTCCATGCAATCTAACTAGGCCTTTATATATCTTCACAGTAGACACTATAGTATCTGAGTCAAACAGATCAAAGTAGAAAGCCTTGTTTTAAATCCCCTTGTGACACTAGCCTTAAACTGAGAAAGATTCAAAGACATTACTGTAGCTTTAAACTGTAATAGAATATTCACTTCATAATTGAAGTGATCTCCTTGAACAAATTAAAATCCCAGAAGCAGCTGTCATTTTTAAAACGTATTTTAAGAGTGCCGCAAACTTCTTCTTCATGCAGTTAATGAGCGAGGTTCAGCTTCTTCGTTCTCAAACTGAGTACTTGGAAGCCTGTCCACCCACCCTTAAGGACTTAAGTGCCTATGTCAAAGATTATACTGAAGAATACTATACATTCTTTTCTGAATCACTATAATATTCTTACCATTCATACCCGTTACACTTCTCCAGAGACTAAACAAAAGAATTTCTAATGTTCATTGATTCTGAAAGAGCATTACTTGGGGATCTACTATAGCACTATCAGTGAGGCAGACTGCCTCCAACATCCGTTAACATCAACTGTTTGGACTGGCAAAAGGAAGAACAACAACATACAAAAGATGAGGCCTTAAGCACTACCAATTGCAATAAACTACCTGTTAGCCTCCAGAGCAACTGGAAACAGGTAATCGATAGTACACAGCATTGCCTGTTTCTGCAACACTTCATGAAGCCCGCTCCATAGGACCTGGGTCACAGATGAGACCATGAAAAGACCTGAAAGAGCACGCTTGTACATGGAGCCAGAGGCAAAGGAGGAGTGACTGCTAAGAGATGCTTCGAGTTTCTTTTTACATACATATGACAGCGTGGTTTCCTTAAAAAGAGGCCTGAAAAGAAGCTGTGGCTTTTTGCACAGTGCCATTGGAGCTTCATGGTCCTACTCATATAGAATTTCCAAGTGGATGATCTCAGCCAACTGATCTCCCTTGAGCATATCTGTGCTTCAGTGATAATAACTCATATTGCCACTTGGTACAGAAATGGGACATTTTCAGATTCCTTGCTGTTAGATTTGCTCCATGCAGGTGTTCACCAGAACCTGACTCTGCTGACATTTAAAATGCAGTGCGAGACACCACTTCTCGGTCAAACATTCGCTTGATGCTATGGCTGCACTTAATTATTTATTGTGGTTGTTTCAGATGATGCAAGGTCTGGGAATACTTACCCTACCTATTGTCAGTTTGATATTTGCTGGTTTAGGTTTTTCCCCAGGAGCACTCTGATGATATGAGGAAGGGAACATAAAACAAACCAGTAAACAAGCTACTGCAAACTGCGATAAATCTGCTGCATTTGCACATGTACACAAAAAAGCCTCTAGGTTTATTTGTTTTTAAATTATTCTAAGTGGAAACGATTTTTCTTCGTATATGAAAGCCAACATCTTTACCGGCACAGAGCAATTAAGGTGAGAAAGCTGTTCAATTCTGACTAGTTCCCCACAGTTCTGTCTGTTCAGTCACCACTTACTTTGCTGCAACAAGAAGTTTATTTTGAAGGTTTCTCATTAAAAAGATGATTCACATGGACCTGCTTAGCTTGAGATCTAATGTGAGTATAACCAGAGTTGGTCTGGCTACGGTTAAAGCTGTGCTGAAAGCGGCCTATCACTTCAAATTAATGAAAATGCAACTTAATACAATACAGTAACAATAAGGAAAGTAAAATGAAGGAAAATAAAAGATAGCATTAACATGTAACAATGGGACTCACTAAACATTCATCAGGTAGAGCCCAAAACGAAAAGTATTTTATATCAGCACTAAAACATGCTGACACTAAATTATCTCGTGCTCTTTAGCGTCACTTTTGAGAACTCTATACACGTCTCATTGGATTTGTCTTTCATGTGCTCTTAATACTAACAATAGAATGATGGCATTGTCTTTGACACTGCCTAATCTGTACAATGGTAATTTGAAAGCATTTATTTCCTACCTATTGTTTTAGGTGACAGGTGCCAACCCCCACTCCTAGTCTACAGCATCATTCAAAAGGTACATAATGCAAAATTCCATATTCATTCAGTTTAACAAAAAGAGAAGTTCTGCAGAGTGATAATTCTGTTAGCTTCTATTGTTTTTGTCAGAGATTTCCATATTTCTGCATTAAATCACGCTGCCATATTATTCAGTTCAGAATTGGAGAGGACATTAAAGCATTCAATCTTTAGATATCTTAGCTGTGCAAGAGGAAAGACAACGAGGACAGAGACTACATACAAATGGGGAGTCCGCTTAACCAGTTTTTATTTATGTGTCTTTAAGGTAGGTTGTCAACAAAAGAACTTTTAAATACCCAGAAACTGCCAAAAGAAGACACGACTTTAATATCCTGAACTGGCCATGCCATGTAAAGAAAAAAATTAAAACACAGGTAAGTCCTATTGCATCTATCCCACATCACAATCAAGTATGTTAATCTGTACTGATTTTTAGTATAAAAACTATGTGGCATGGTTGTTATGGTTGGTTTTATTAGTTTGGTTGGAGTTTTTTTTAAGGACAAACTATCAGAAGCATTCCTATTCACTAAAAAGCAGTTACTCCTGCTAATGAAAAAGCAGTGAAGTTAAACATTCAGGTTGAAGACACCACTGAAGTACAATGTTGGAAAGTTTGCTTCTTCTGGAAATTTAAGTTAGCTTCTTCCCATTTCAGTTGAGCAAAATTCTCAATTAATTTGCCAGTATCATCACTACTTTTCTTAAGGGGTATTAATAATATACATGTGTTGCAAATAATGTGTGGCACATAGCTTTCAAATGTGTTTGCTTATCCCATTAAAATTAGGGACAGAACTATAGTATCTGATTTTGTACTTAAACTACAAAAGACATACACATAGGAAAACAACTTTTAGAATAAAAAATGAGTGCTCTTTCCTTTTTGTGTCAATGGCTGGCTACACTGAAGGTAAGGTATGGTAACTAGTGGCACAGAGCCACAATCTAATTGAAATGCAAATGATGCTACAGAGTGCCAGGGAATATTTGGCTTACTGTAAGAAAACTAACCTTGAGAATTCAATTTCCTTTGTCCAAGAAATACCATCACTAATCTCATAGTGTAGTTCATTTGTAATTAGTGATCAATCAGGCAAATTTCCATATTCATTAACAAAAATTAGTGAGTGTTTAAAGGGACCATTAAAAACTCTACAGATCCATGCTTCTAATTTAGTTTTAGTACAGTGGGACCCTTTCATCTGTGTTCTTACAGAAAACTAACAAATCTATGTATGTAACTAATTTTCTCTTATTCCCACATCATATTGCTGTTGAGATGGAACAGAAACCTTTAACATTTTGAATTCTGAAATGTTCTAGACCTTTTAGTTTTCCAGAAGTTTTTAAAACATTAACAAAACTTGCAAGAACATCAGTTCCAATGATGAGTGGCTAAGGACATTGGGCTTGTCTAATCTGGAGAAAGGGAGGCTCACTGCTCTCTACAGCTTCCTGAGCAGGGGGAATGGAGAGGGAGGTGCTGATCTCTTCACTCTGGTATCCAGTGACAGGACATGCAGGAATGGTTCAAAGCTGCACCCGGGAAGGTTTAGACTGGACATTAGGAAGCATGTCTTTACTGAGAGGATGGTCCAACACTGGAACAGGCTTCCTAGAGACATGGTCAATGCTCCAAACCTGTCAGTGCTTAAGGGGCCTTTGGACAGTGCCCTTAATAACATGCTTTAACTCTTGGTCAGTGCTGAAGTGATCAGGCAGCTGGACTAGGTGATCATTGTAGGTCCCTTTCAACTGGATTATTCTATCATTCTATTCTAATTTCCTCTGACTCACATTGATTTCTTCATAAGACCTCTCTAGAGGCTGGAAAAACTTTTTTCAAGTGACATACTTTTAAAATTCCAGTGCTCTTTACCTTTGCATTATAATAGACCAGTAGCAGAAGTGTAATAAATTTAGACCTGCTCGTGGTAAGAAAAAAGTATTCAAAGGAATAAGGAACATGTAAGTCAAATACTGAGAGAGGAAGAAATAAACATTTCTAACAGTAGTGGCAATGATACAGGGAAATGGCCTGAGAGATTATAAAGCCCGTATTAGGAGAAACCTATAAAAACAGATTAGGCAAACACCTGTTAGAAACAATACTAATGCTCTTGTGTCTGCCTAAAAGCCTTTCTGCCGCTGATTAGACAGCATATGACTGGGATGCACATATTCTCTTATCCCATCCCAACGTTCTTTACTAATGCGTTCATAAGCACTTTGAGACCCGTATTACAGCAGTTTTCAAAATTAAAATATATTGCTCCATCCATGATATCAGATAAAGTCCAGCTGCAGCATCCAAAAGATTGCTTCATGTGCTGTTCTGAGGCCCAAATTCTCTTACATCCTCTTTGCAATCTGATGATCCTGGGAGGTGATATTAATTCCATACTAATCCTATGCAGAGCCCAATGCCTTTAATCCTGAAAAATAAGCCCAGTGAGGAAGAGATACCCATTCTCAGACAGTTCTTCTCTACCTGCTAGAGGGCCTCTCGGCTACAGGGTAACAGCAGCTCGTCAGTCTTCTAGGCACTGAGGTTTTTGCAGTCTCCAAAGCTCTACACGTACTTCGCAACAGCAGCTTCAGTCCTCTCAATTCTTGATCTTTTCAATATAGGATTAAAAACATTACCCCTTAATGACTAGGTTCTTCCCTAATGCTATCTTCTGACCTGTGCTGCCCTGAAATCAAAGCAGTAGGGTAAAATCTCACAAACCCATGTTCAAAGGGGTTTCAAAAGGATCTTCGCATTCAAACATGCAAAGCAATAACCTTTTATTCCCCACCAATGCCTCTTAGTGTTCAAAAAATTTCTAGAGTAAGTTTTTGTATTTGATTATGTGTTGCAGAAATGAGTCATCATTATGTTAACAGGCGACTATGATGTCTATTATGAAACAAGTAATTCTCATTCTTCTATCAGAATTCCATTGAAGTTTTATTATGATTATTTTTGATGTGTTGTACTTCTGGGTTTCCTGAATGATCAAAATTTGTAACAATTATATTTTAACATAATTATACCTGACTTAATAGTCACCAAAGAAATTCTTCCTGACCGTAATGTACCTGCTTTAAAATTATGACATTCAACACATAGTAATAAAACAAAAAAGATCCTCAAACAATGTTACAAACTCCTTGAAAGGGACAAATGCTTGCATTTTAAGATAGCGAAATAAGAGATTAAATGCAGAAATTGTTATTAGCTATTGAAATTGTGTTTCATCTTAGGAAAAAAAAAAAAGAAAAAACCCAGCTTTGGCTTAAAAGCAGACATTACATATATATGCTTGTCATATAACATGTGTGTGCTTGAGAAACAACAACTCCATAAAAACTGTTTTCAAATTGAAAAAAAATCTCAGATAAATAAAGAGGGCATCTTAATTATTTTGACAAAAACAAATTCTACACTCAGTGAAAACAGTTACAAAGTAACAAAAAAAGCTGGATTTTTTGTTCATTGTTCTTTTTGTCCAGAGGGAGTTTCACGTAACTACTCATATAAGAATGCAGAAGAACATTAAAAGGTCTGACAGAAATAAATAGAAAAAAAGTATATTTTTAAAACATACCTTAGAAGTTGTTTTAGAATAAAATTAATGAAATAGTGGCGATCTAGGATCTAAATACCTATGATATAATATACTCAAATACTGAATCTGTTACGAATACTGTATCTTTAGTAATAGACAGGATTCTGTAAGAACTCCTGGACTCATTTAATTTCACAGAAGTAACTCTATTACAAGGATCAAATTGTATATAAAGTCAAAGACTTTGCAGTATTGAAGGCAATGTATTTTGACAAGATGTTTCAAAGCAAGGCCTTGCTGTAATGTTCTAAAAAAACTGTCAGGACTTGATAATACTTGGCAATAAATGCCTATCCCAGCTGTCCAAAACTTAGGATCCCTGGGCTCCTAAAAGATTACACTACCCATAAAACAGGTCTGAGCCTGCCTGCTTTCTGAATTTTGAGCTACTAAGGTCTAGAGGTTCTCAACCTTCTCTTGAGAAAAATATTCTCAAATGTTTTCTTTGGTTATTTCTTCAGAAAGCAGGCTTTGGGAGGAGGAAACTTAGTATTTTAGTACTGCAGGACCTGTCACTGAGGAAGACCTTCACTGCACCAAGTAACACATAAATAAGGAGGAAAAGCACAATCCCATTCCAAGGCTTTCTAAACCAATATATCATAGAATCACAGAACACCAGGTTGGAAGGGACCACAAGGATCATCTGGTCCAAACTTTAGTGTGTCTGGAAGGACACAACAGACAAGTACAGAAGGAGCAGCCTGAGAGGCAGGGAGAACAAATACGGTAACTAGAGCTTATCAGAAATAACTTCCTAAGTGAGTAGCATATGTTTGTATTTTTTTCTACTCTACCAACCATTCTGTAAATGTTGGAATACTTTTTGAGAGATTTTGACAGACATTCATGGAGATGTAAAAATGCACAAGTTTCTACTCCTCCAAATCACACCCAATGATAATCAAAATTACCAAGTGGGTACCCAAAATATTAAAACCAACCAACTGGTCAAACAAAACAAATTTACTAGTACATAATATGTAAGAAAATTTCTGGAGTTTTATCTCTTGCTTCCGTTAAGCTCTGTTCATTTTGATAATACAGTTGTTTTTAACAGTTGTTGGGATGCCCATTAAACAGTCTTCCCTTGACACATTGATGTATAAAATGTACGTACTGAGTTTGTAATGGGTGACACAATATAAATTGACATATATAAGCTACAGTACTTCAAAGAACTACAGCACAAAGCACGTTGACATGTCTAATAATCACAAGTGACAGATGGTTGCAGGGGTTTTTTATGCTTAACAGCTGAGTAGGGAGACAGCATTTATCTTGTATTAAACTGTTGCATTTTAGAATTGTCTTTAATTACATGGGAAGGTAGTATATTAAAAAGGAATATATTTTGCTGGATCATTTCCCCTTCACAGTCCTCGTCTGTTAGATCTGCTTTAAGAAAGCCTATCCCACTAGTCCCTTCAGGTGAGAAGGGTCAAGGAAGCACAGCCTTTGATAAGACTAAAATAAGAGGCAAATACATAATGTGATATTGAGGATTATTTTGAAGAGTCAAAATTTCAGGCCTCAGTATTTGACACTACAGCCAAAGGCAGAAACTTTCTGGTACTTAGGTGTTGTGAGGTAAATTTCAGGATTGCCGAGTTCTACTGATTCAATACCAGTAAAAAAAAGCCATTAACAATTCTCAGCATTTTAGTACGCAGATGGTAGCTCTTGCTAGAGTGACACAGGGAAGGAAAAATTCTATAGACCAATTACATTATAAAAGGCTTTTATCGTAACTATCTTATTTACAGTGGCATGCCTAACTTCTTAGTCCAGGCAGACTCTGGTCTAGTAAACTGCACTGGAACTTGCTGATGTCTAAATAGGCTCCACGGGCAAAAGGCTCATGTTGATCTTTAATACGCCATTAATCTCTAATAAAAGTTGCTGCTGGGAGGAGTATAAAAAGGTATTTTTCTAATAGGTAGTGGATTACATTCTTTAAACACTAGTTAAATAGTGGCATTGTGATGTAAATTTTTACTTTGGACTCAAAAATATAGAATAATTAAGTAAAAGAGTGCTACAGTAATAGATTATAAAATCTTTCACAATCCAGAAGAGGTAATTAGTAGTTTAGTATCAGGATAGAAACAAATCTTTTCAGTAGTGAATGGAATACATGGAATTACAAAGTTGTAGACTGACATAAAGGGAATTCAACGTCCTTGTATTATTTGTTCCAAAGCAGTATCCTTTATGACACTGATGCCAAAAAAAACACGAACAAAACAAAACCAAGGAAACAAACAAAACAAATCAACAAAACAACAACAACAACACAACCAAAAAAACACACAAAAAACTATAACCAACCAAAAAAACCAACCTGAGCTGTTTCTGGCTGAAACTGATGATTATTTTGTTTTCTTTGCAAAACTTTTTTTTTTTTTATTTCTTTCTCCTTTTTTTTTTTTTTTTTTTAATTCTTTCTCTTTTTTTTTTTTCACTATTTTTCAGTGATATTTTAGGACTTAAGCTTGTATACCAAGTTGTGAGATAGTGGAGAGAAAAGGTTAGTGGACACATGGATTTCAGTACAGAGGTGGGTGCATACTTTGGGGTGATATAAGAATGCTACGCAGGTAATGTGCATGTTGAGTGACAGAAATACAGGAAGGACATGGGAAAGGATTGAGAACCGTAGTTTGACATTACATTATATTAACATCTTATCCCATATACTCAGCAGCCAGAAGTTTTGAATAACAAACAGTAATTTTTGCAGAAAAGGAAACAGCAGCATGTTTGGGGAGAACAGAGGCAAACCAGGAGGATGAATGGGAAGGATGATACGTGGAGCAATGTGCTGCAGCTGTTGCATCTCATTGGGCTTTTTGCATTCCTACCTCTTCTTACCTGTTTTCAGAAGTTAGCATTACACCTGCTAATATTAAACTTAATTTTGACTTCCTGATATCACCTCTACTGTTAACACATAAACGAGAAATAGGGTCATGCCAGGTAATGGCACATGGGAATTAGTTCTGTCTCTGAAGCTTCTGATGAGACAAACAAATGGACAACACAACACAGATTTTTCACAAGAAAACACTATTTAAGACCCTATGGAGCCTATACTGAATGGCACCTTGGTGGCTTATATGAGGGTTGGGAAGGACACCTTTACATACGATTAAGAAAATGCACATGGAAGGATCTTATGCAGCATAAGCATATGAAGGATTCGTCTCTTGCATTTGAGAAAGGAATTTTTGTCACCTCACTGTGCCATGCAGGCACAACTGCAATAGGTACAGAATTTTAAAAGCCTTTAAAATAACAAAAGATAAAATTATTCTTTTGCTGCAACTTGTATCTTGGTGACACAAACCAGCTGATTTCCAGAAATAAATTTTCCTGAAGGACTTAATGGCTATAAATGCCAGAAACCAGTGAATCTTTACAGGATGAAAGCTCCCTAGTTTAACCCTGTAATTTCCACTCAATTTTTCAGGAAAAGACTGTATCTGGAGTAAGCTGTGAAAGGTCTGCCCCAATAGGACTGGTTACATAATACGATACATTTAATATATTCTATGCCTCTTGTGAAACACAAGGTAGAGTCCCATATATATACCACTATTTTTCAGTGATATTTGAGGCAACGGCCTACCACTTAAATTCCTTCATTAAACCTGTCATTCATTCACCTTGGTGCCCTGCACAGTTAATGAGTGCCATGATATGATGCTGCTTAGAGACAAAGCATGAAGAAATGGTACAAATAGACTATAGGGGATTTGGAAGATACTAAAAAAAAAAAACAAACTTAAAAAGGCAATATACTTATGGCTTTTCCACAGCATAAAATACAGCACAATAGCTGTATGTTTGCAGCCTGGCATTTATTGTGCTTATTATTTATAACAACGACAATTTCAGCGAGTATATACTAATATTTCTTCTTCCCTTTGAAAATTTCAACATTTTAATTGTTTTTTTTGTGTGTGTTGCAGTGAAAAACCTTGTAATTAACAGTCAACTTACTCTCCTTCCCAGAACATCTTCTAGAATCAAGAGAAGCCCATCTTATTCAGTGTTCTTTACAATCTGCTGTGGTTTTGGCCATTGTTTCCTCTTCTTGACATAAATTAGTTAGTTCCAATAGTAAAGATCATAAACTTATCTAAAAATATTTTTTAAAAAATCACATTTATAAAGTAAGATTTTTGGAGAAGACAGGACTTTGAGTTGAAATACAAATCAGCTAATGCAGTTGGTTGACTTTCAGGGAATCCATAATTTCAGTAAGTGATAAAGATTTGTTAACACCATCACTTTGTTCAGCTTTTAAATATTTTATTTCCTTTTGCTCTCCATTTTATGGTTAACTGTATTGTATTTTAATTGCTTGCTTGACATGCCGGCATCTCGGTAGGTGTTCATGGGGGAGTTTTATAATATTTTAAATAATTAATGGTAATTAATAGACTGTATTAAATCAAGTTCTCATAATATTTTCTATATCTTCTGTGTACAGCAATGCTTTCACAAGCTGAGAGCTTAGCTCATATTCTGCAGCGTTTTAAGGTATTTGCTTTTTCTGCATAAAATGTGAAATACTTTAGGAGTTTTTGTTTTGTAATACGCTGTCCTTTGTACTCCAGAAGGGCATTAAATACATTGGAGACATTTTCATACTACATTGAATATTTAATGAAAATGCCAAACTGGAAAAATATGCTGTGTTATAATTTGGGAAACCAAATTTTGCCATCCTTACTCACATAAAGTCTACTGATACAGATTAAATCTGTGGGGCTGTACTTCAGGTCATTCTTATTACAGTGCCTAAACTTGGTCACGAAAGTCTAACTTTTTCTGCTGTTCCTGATGTACAAGCTGATCTAAACCCACTCAAGTCAACTAGTCTTTTTACTGATCAAATGGCCTTCTGATCAGGCAAATAGAGTAAGGCAATAATGTGCCTGAAGCTAAATATGTTTCATGTCTCAAAGTCACTAAAAGTTAGTTATTTATGATGTGCCAGAGCCTTAACCCATTGTGTATAGGCAGCTAGTAGCTACTGTTTCTTGCAAACTAAGACAGGCGAAGTGACAGTAAATAATCTTTTTTAAAAATTTTTTTCTTTTCTTTTTCTTCCCCCCTGCCCCGATGCTTCCCATTTTCCTAGGGAACAATCGAATTTTCCTTCCTTTCGGATATGTTTATAATAATGTACAGCATATGCATGGAGTATTGCAGCTGTCAGATTCATTTTTGCCATTGATAAAATTATTGACATCTAAAACTTCCCCTGTTTTCTTAAATGTACAGATTCTTGATTGCTTATAAAAACCACTATGTTTTTATTCCTCACTCTTTCGAAACTCAGAGATTTATATACTAGAGGATCAAAGACCAAACACATGGGGTTTGTCCTCATCAAGGTCTCTCCTGTCTTTTTCCTTCAGCTTTCATTAGGGACACACAATGCCTCCTCTGAATTGGTTATATTTCCTTATTTTTCATATTTCAAAATACGCTGTTGCTTTCTAGCCCCACCTTCATTTCTCTGTACCAAACTATGTCTCTGTTAACATATCTGTGTTTATTAATTAAGGCTTTCTATTAGGAAAACATGAAGTAATAAATCGTAACATCTAAAAAAAAAAATCTGTATAGCAATATTCAACTCAGAAAAATATATCACCAGATCACAGAAAAATTTAGGTTGGAAGAGAGCGCAGGATGTCTCTAGTCCAACCTCTTGCTGAAAGCAAGGCCAACTTCAACGTCAAGTCAGGTTGCTCAGGGCTTTGTTCCATCAGACTCTGAAAATCTCCATGGATGGAGACTCAGCAGCCTCCCTGGGTGATCTTTTGTGATAATCAACTGGTCTTATGATAGAGAATCTTTTCCTTATAGCTAATTGCAATGTCCTTTACGGCAACTTGCAGCTGTTGCCTCCTTTCCTTTTACCACGTGCTTTCTCCTCTGCAGGCTAGAAAAGAACGCTGCCTGCCCCCATCTCCAAGCATCCTCCTGCCTCTCTGCTGGACATGCTAAGATCTGGAATAAAGGTTCTGAATCAGGAAGAAGAATGCAGGTGTCTTCGATTCAGATGTAAACGGATTATTTTATGTACTTCTTGTATCCTACTTACTTCTACCCAGAATATAATAGTCTTTTTTTCCTGCTTCCATGCATCTCCTCTTTCCTCCCCAATTAAAGTTGTCAAAACCACATCCTGTACCTCAAATGGAATGTATTTATAAACAGTAAACACAGTTCTATTTATACACTTCGGCATGCTATCACAGACACAGTAGAATGTAACATTTTTCAGATGAATGTCATCTTTATATACAAACTGAGTTGAAACAGACGATAAATGAGGCTTACATGTCACCGTTTACCAAGCATGAGCTCCAGCACATAAGCAGATAAGCACTTTAAAAGACCTATAAACAAAAATAAGTGAGAACATTCTAAGGCCCTCAGGAATGGTTATCTAAAATTATCAAATTCCACTTCTTTCTGCTTGTTTTGTGGTGGTGTTGTTTCCTTTTTCATTTGTGCATACAAGGATCTCCAAGTGAAATGCTTCTCTCTTAACAGATGCTATCAGATACCTGACGTGTCATTTCTGTTGCTGCTAGGAATTACTTGTCTTTTATGGTTCTTTGTTAGTTTTATGAGATTACATGCATCTTCAGCATCTGCATTCTAGATATGGCTTTTGTTCCAAGTTATTCAGAAGTGGCTTTTCTGTTCCTGGCGGCCCCTCTAGTCCCATTCAAGACTTTTCACTTGACACGTCCTGTACAGAACCAAGTAGCAGTACGTATAGAGTGTGAATATAGTTAGTATTTTCATTAGATGAGTATACTAAATATCTATCTACTCTACACATAACACCCAAAGCTCTGTCACAAATCATTTATCATCCACAGGCATGAAGTCAAATCAAGGACTGAAAGAATGTGATGTACCTTTCTCGGCAGGATCTCCACCAGAGCGCAAGAGCAGAAGAGAAGTCCTTCAGCTTTTCCATCCTGTGCGCTTCTTTAAAAGCAGGAAGCCACAGATGATGGAACAAGAAATCTAGCAAACACTTTTAAGATACTTTACCCGAAAATGAAGCACTGGAAAAGCACTCTTAAGAAGCATTTAGTGCAAGGAAAATCTATAAAGTAATTGGTATGAGGCCATTTCATGTGAATTTAATGACACAAGTACATTTCCTGCAGGAAAAAGGAGTGGGGTAAGTTATGCTTACACTAAATGCAAAACCCGGTTAGGTTGTTAAAAGAAACGGGAATGCAGAAATGACATAAGAAGTGAAAAACAAAGATACAGCTTCAACTCCTATGACTAAGACAACAACAGAGGAGCATTTAATAAGAGCTTTTCAGATTTTCATGAACATGTGATGTGTGTGCTAGGGACCCACTCATAGGCATGCCACGGTTTTGCTTAATAGAACCTTTTAATTAAAAACCAAATCAAATTCATCATTTTACAATGCAGGTGTGTTTGGGACTTATGATTACTATGTCTCAGGCTTCTGGTCATGCACTTATGGAACAACTGAGTACAGCACACTTGGAACTTCTAAAAAGTGCCAGACATCTCACTGAAAGAGCAATGTCTGGAATGGCATAGAAGGAACAACAGGAACGAATGCAGGACAAAATGAGTGTGTCAGAAAAAGTGGGTGTGTTAGTATGCATTGCAAGAGTAAAAGATACAAAACACAGTGTCACAGAGGCACCCCAAAAATAAGTTTAGGCAGACAACAAGGTCCAATACAAACTCCATTCCGGCTGGAAAAGTACCGCTGATAAACCGATCGGAAACTGAGTTTATACAATTAGTTAGCACTCCAATAACGTAAGATATGGGTTCGGATATTAGGTTAGGAGATTATTTGGGGTGCAGTGAAATAAAAATAATGAAGATCCATAGCGTGCATATAC
>VWYH01001527.1:159811-247574 GCA_013399365.1 Pampusana beccarii
GCGCAGCTCTGAGAAGACCACACAAAGGGGCTTTTGGCGGGAAACCCATTGATAGTCAGCTCAGATCTGGCTGTGGGCATTCCAGAAGCTTCTCAGCTTCTCTGCACGCCCACCCACGACTGTGGGCATTCCAGAAGCTTCACGGCTTCTCTGGGCTGTGGGCAGCTTGGCCCACCTCTGCTGATGACCCTGCCCACCGGCTCTGGGTCTCCACAAAGAGCCATTAACTGCCCATTGAAGGCCCCAGTTCTGAGAGGGGGATGTGCAACTGCTACATCGGATCTCAGAGCGTGGGGGGGGAAGTGCAACTGCCACACACAGAAATGAGGATTCTTGTACATTTATACTTCGTTTTCTCCCTCCTTACTGCCAGTGATGATCAGACTTGGAGTATTTTTTTCTTCAAATTTTACACAAAATTTTGCAGAAGGAAAACTTAAAAGCAGGCTGAAATAATAATCTAGACCCTATCATCAGTTGTGTCATACATGCCACTCATATCTATTAAATGAACTGACGTACAGATATGTATGCGTATGTATCTATGTGTTTGTGTGTGTATGTATGTAAGTCATTCTGGATAAACTAAAGGCAAAGAATGATTTGAATAACACGCATTTTCTACTCACAAACTGAAAAAAGTCACTGGATAACCCAGTAACGAGACAGCCTAAATTCATTGATTAGATTCTCAGGTTGGGATCTAAATTGTCCCTTTAAGGATGTGTAGATGGTGCTTCATCTTCATGAGCACTTGTTCAGAGAGATACTTCGAAGTTATAAGCTCTCTTCATGATTTGCCCGTATCCCACGACTGCAATACATTAGAACACCCCACCTGAGATGAGCTGTATAGGCTAAGCTGTAGGCAAAGCTTTCAAATCTACAACCCCATATTTAGGACCTGCCAAGGGAATAAAATAATGCATCAGAATTGCTCCTGAGGCAGAGGAGGGCTCCTCCTTCCCTGCTTGAAAGCACAGCTCAATTCACAGCCTAGCTACATAAATTACAGGCTCATTTCTAGTAAAGTCAACAAGAGGAAAAGGCAGTAACCATATATCTGTGAAATGTAATATATTAATGGAAAACACATAAGGCTTTTCTAAATATACTACACATCATTAACCTACTCTCATTCATATTAGTTTATCATTTTGAACTTAGCTTCTGCTTTTCCTCAAATGTTTTTATTTGGTGTTGCTCACTCGCAACATCATGAAAAAACCTACTTTTAAGGAAGTCAAAGTTCTGAAGTCTGCCCTCACAATTCATATAATACAAAAGGCATTATAATTCCAATACCTTGTTCCTTTGACAAAGATTATAGCAAGGACAGAAAATGCCCACAGATTAATCCATCATCCTGACACACTTTTTAATGAGTGGGAAATGCCAAAAATAAGATCCATTATCTTTGCAATTCAAAACCTGTAATATTATGGACCAGTTCAAAGTACTTGCTCAAGTGTCTTAGATCTAACATTCATGGCCAGAAGCTTGCCACTCATTAAACTTTTTAAAACAGGTTACACATTATTCTGTATGGATTAGAAATTAGATATGCATGATTTTTACTTTATTTTGGAGCAAGAACAAGAGGATTTTCATTCTTCATTGTTTTTGAAAAATCTTTTGCTTGAACAAAAATATAATGTTCCAGTGTCCCCTAGTGGGCAAATGAATTCATAGATAAAGCATCCATTTCATGCATGTCTGTATCTACCATTATTGATGCATTCAGAAAGACTGTTCTGCGGTATTAGCGCTAGTTTGCAAATCTGTTTTCTCCTCTATACTGTGTCGGGTGATCTTTGGAAGGTTACTTCACATACCTGTGTTTCAGTTTTGCTTGAAGATCATGATATAGACAGCTTTTTAATAGAGCATCTGCTCATGCAAGCACTACACCACAGCTGTACTTCGCTGTTGTTTTAGTATTAGATGGTGGGTAAGGAGCAATTGCTATATTTTTTCAAGCATTTCTCAATCACCACCTTCCTCACTTCAACTACCAGTAACAGTCTAAAGTGATAACAATAAAGTAGCCTAATGCAATGTTTAAAAGAAAAACAACTGAAGTACATATGTATCTCAAAACTTTTTTCTCTTAAATGAATGTAGTCTTTCTGAATTCGAAGAATTCAAGTCATTCCTGAATGAGAGGAAGTAGCATGGACTACTACTTGCTGGGCTTCCAAGTGCATTGGCATCCTCAGGTTCTTTTAAGAAAAAAAGTTTTCAGGTATATGCTGGCTTCAGCATCACAAAACTGGCAAATGGAGGTTAGAATCATGGTGGCTGTTTATGACTTAAAAGTAGCACTGAATGCTTTTGGCACCCAGGCATAAGTATCAAAGTTTCCCTGTTAACAGGTCAAAGTGCTACAGCAACTATGTAAGCGATGTTTGAGATTCAGGATGCAGCTTTTGAGGAAATTCACAATTACTTTTGCTTCATGTCAGTCATACAGTTTTGAGGCCAGGCGAATGCAGCCTTTAATAGGAGTTAGCTTGACAAGAATTTCTTATCATCTAGTTAGCAAAATTGTTCTCGTAAAGTAACAGAGCAACTCAGATTTGCAAAATGAGAAAAAATAAACATGTATAATTAATGTCGCAGTATTAATTATATATTGAAGTTTCAAAAGCAAATATTAGCTAGTGGAATGGCTTATCAAGACTATCATACTCTCAAAAACAAATAAAGTTCTCATGGACAAGAAACTGGTCTTGGGAGATGCAGATTCAGACTTTCTCCAAAGAAAACCTTAGTGTAACTAATGGTTATATCAATTCATCTCTTGCTACACCAGCTGCATCTCTGAATTTGCACGCTTTCTAAAACCTGCCAATTTTGTCTTTTGAACTCTCAAATCCCTGGGCTAGGCACTGATTCTATACGTGTGCATATATGGGATCTATCACAACAGCATTTCTAGCTATGGCTATGCAGTACACAATACATACCTTTCTTTGGAACTTATTTTTTCTGTTCATTGCTTTGATTCCAGAATTGATTTATTCTACAGGAATGGCTTCATCTGCTTTACAGAATAACTTTCAGGCTTCCAAAAGCTAGGACCTCTAATCTGTAAAGTAACTAATGAATAGCTACAGCATTGCATACGCATTCTGCAGTCATATAAATTGATACCAGATAATTTCAACATTTTTTGAAGAAATAGAATTCTGATAAAAATAAAATATATGTAATAAAATATACTTTATTACCAAACTGAGCTGCAGAAGACCAATGCTATTGTTTTTCTTCTGAATTTATAGAGGTACTAAATCACCTTTTTACACAGAGGGCATATTTTTTAGGTAAAATATAGTTTTATGAAGAGACGCAGAAAAGAGCAGCAAACGTAGAACAGCAGGAGTGCTGGGACACTGCCTTCTCTTGCAACTGTAACCCCTAGAGAGATGGACAAGCCAGGAAAAAAGCTGCTAGGTCACAGCTACGATTCACTCAGACTGGACTTACTCCAGATGCACAAAGCATAAAGCTGTCTGACCAGCGGATCCCTCCCAACCGTTCTGTGCTGCAGGAACCCTCATGATCAGTGTGACTGAAGACACCCACCTGAACACAATCCCAAAGCTTTGAAATATATGTAGCTTAGCAAGGATCAAAATACAGATACAAAGAAGCTTCTCAGCTCAGTATGACACATTTTGTTCTCTAACCCCAGCACAAAGCAGGAATCCAGAAGCAGCATAGGGCAACTGCTGTATTAGTGCTGTATTAGGCACATCCCCTCTGTGAACATTATACTGCCCTACTAATTGCAGCTACGAGGTTAGCTGCTTTCTGCATCTTTAAAACTATTTACATCTTTGCATATCTGACAAACTCCTCCAAGGAAACGTAAGTAGTGTATACAAATGTCTCAGGGTGAGCAGAATAAAGTACCGAGGGAAGCAAGATGACTTCGCAGAGGAAATATCCCAGTGCAAAACCAGCAATAAGAGGACCCAGGCTTGCTTTAGTTATTATTATAAGCGTCTAGTCCGGACATCTAATATGCTGCTTCATTAGAGAGTCTGGTCTTGATTCTAGACTACTCACCAAATCCACACTTTCACAACACTATTGAATACATTAATATCTTCTTCCTCCCAGTTTGACATGCACTCCCAGCATTTTTAAACAGGAAAATACATTTTAAGGAGCTGAGATTATTAAATTTTTTAAGACCTCAAGTTCTAAATGAACAATAATATAATGTAATACTTTCCATAAGAAGTCCCATATTTAGTGATAAATACTTCCAGTGCAGCTAATATAGTTAAATTCCTTAGATGCAACCATCTACAGCCTGAAAAGACCACTTCCCCTTCTAACCTGATCTGCCTATCACAGCAAATTTGTTCAATAAACCCATCACAAACTGACAAGCTGAGTAGTAAAAAGAAGCAGGTTTTCAGTTGTGTTCTGAGAGCAAATTGACTTCGCTTCAGATTAATGGATTTAAAGTTAAGACAAAAGCTCTTTCTGGTACAGTAATCAGAAAATGAAGCAAGGAAAAGTAGAGAAGAAAAAAAAAAGTGTGTTTTTCTTTTTATTTCATCAATTAGCAGTATGTGAAAGATGCTGACCAACTCTACAGCAGGTTTTAAAGAGGTGCTATTTGGTTACTACTGAGCCCAAATGTGATCACAAAAAGAAGAGAGGGTTTGGTGTGGGAGGTGGGGGCAGTGGGACTGGTGCATTTTCTCGCAAGCACATCCTTGCTCTATTTTCTGGATTACACTGGAAACCAAACAAGCAAGTTAATTTTTGGATGGAGAGGCAGGAAAAGGACAAGTAGGGTTAACACATCCATTCAGAAACACTATTTTTGTCTAAAAACCTGCTGCACTACTTAGGGAAAGACACAGCAGACTCTTAGTACTATTGACCCCTTCCTTTCCACATGGGTCGAGACCATAAATGAAATCTCTGGTCATTTTGATTCTGGATGTGTCCTAAGAATCTTATTCAGAATATTAGTTCTAAGTTACCACAAAACTTCCATTGGCTGCAGCAGTCTCACCCATCAACTGTTAACTTTTAGTTAATTTCTGTTTACCTCTCATCTTTGCTGATCTATTTCCATGCGCACCAAATAAATGTTATGACAAGATACAATTTCCTAGCCGTGATATCACACACAAGATGATGTGCCAGAAAACATTTAACTTCTGTTCATGTCTCTTTTCCAAATATGCGTGTAATACAAAACATGACAGTTTCCAATGAAAATTTATACTCTGATAGTGAAATAAATTCTTGGATTCTTACATGTGAGTTAGTCAGGGTCTGCTCATGATTAAAAAACACTAACTCCAACAGATTCCTTACAATGAATTATTTCTTCAGCTCAGAGAATATAACCTACAAGAGATTTCTTTCACAGAAAGTGCAGAGGTTCATAGCCTCTCAACTGCTAGAGACAGATACACTTATCTTACCTATTACCTGTGAAACAGATTTGGTTGAATCTTGCCCTGGAAGATAAAATTGTATCGTACAATGTTGGTGAAGTGCTGTAGTCAGAACAGAATCTTTTTTCTTTTTCCTACATGTTGTACTATCTTTCTGCCTATAAAATTATTTTTAAAAGAAAGGGAGAAAAGAAAAACAGTGTGTTCTAAGCTTTTTCTCAGCTTTTTCTCTGCAGTCACAGGATTATCCAGACTTCTCAGGCTGAATCCATGTGCACTAGGGACATGCTCAATTTCAAGCACATCAATACCAATGTCAAAATGGGAGACTACCCACCCACATGGGCACAAAGTGAGGCTTGTGCAACACTGCAGCGTAAGGGCCATGGAAAGTAATCACCTGCACACTGGATCAGAGGCACTGCAGACTCAATGAATCTCAGGCTCAGAGCAGTTACATTTTCTGGCACATGGTGTCTCAGTGGCATCTGGTGGGCTTTTTTTTCCTTTTTTTTTTAATTTGCTCTGCATCACAAGCCTCAGTAAATTTGCAAGGTTTTTGCAAGTAAGCTTGAAGGGCTTGTTCATCAGACCTTGAATTATCAGTAAGTACCCAAAATTAGTTGTCAACTCCAAGAAGGCTAGAAAATCCAACAGCATTTGATATAAATCTCATGTGCTTAGTGCTTTTGGGGACACTCTGCAAGCCTTGTGGACGGTATCATTAGTGTTTCCATTTGAATTGTGAAGCAGAGAGGTGTTATGTCTAAGTTGTATCTTCACTGAAGCAATTGCAGCACAATTGCAAATAGACCTTCACAAGTGTGCACCTCAGCAAGAGCAAAGATCTGTCATCACACAGAGCAGTCATTACATTAATAGTGGCACAGGCAGTTTGACCTTCATCTATCAAAGGAAAGCGATCACCTTCGGCCTTTCAAATCTCCTGCAATATTCACTTTTTCTGAATTCTCTCATCACTTCTTACTATTTTCACCAACACATCATCACTACTCCTAATTATATTGCCATAGTATACAGTGCAGTAGTAAATTCAGTATGAGACAGAGATCAAAAAATGCAGTTTCAAAAATATCCACTACGAGAACACTAGCGGTAAACACAGGCAACAATCCCACTTACTCACATGCAGACATGCAACTACTAAGCTTATGAAGTCAAGAACTAGAAGCCAGGAAAGGCTAGAATTAATGTCAGCTGTGTAGCTTTCATTTCTTCTATTTAAGAATACATATTATGATACTTAATGTATTTATGTTAGACTTTATTGCCTAATTGGAGTTATTGGAGGAATAAGACTACATTGAATCTATGTTAACCACATAGATTACCAGAATATTTTAAGATATACAACATTTTTTTTTCAAGCCTCAGAACAGCTGTGCTGTTTTGGCTAAAACTTTGCAAACACCTGTGGAGAGAAACTCATTAAAAACTCCAACTAAAAATGCGCAGTGCTGTACATGAATAGAAAGAGGGGTGGGCTAATCCATTCACAAGGCTGACTCCACAACACATCCTACAAAAAGAGTAATGTACATATTGAAAATATTTTAGCAAGTAGCCCTCAAAATAGCCCCATAAATTAGGTGGGCAGATGTGAAAACTGGTACTAACATAAATCAAATAACTTCATCATGTAATCAGTCAGTAAAAAAGGAGACTTGTATTTCACATTTCTTCTCTAGTATACCAACTATGAAACGAATACCAAATCAAAACTAAACAATAGCTTCAACCTATTTAAGGTACCAAACCTTGATTCCTGCCACAGGATATCTGTACAAATAGCGTAGACAATTAGTTCTGAAATGACTCATTTGTAAATACATACTGATAGAAAAAAAAAAAAGAGATATTTCAGGTAAAGAACATTTCAGCCTATTTGCAAGTGGAAAGTTCATGCCAGCAGATGGTAATTTGGTGTACACTGTGCATCTTTAGAGCTATTGAACTGTATGATGCAGAGTTGTAATCTACCATTTCACTACATCCTATATTTTGCTTAGATGTTTGGTAAGGCAAAGAAAACTCGAGCCAGCAGTGAAGCACACAAACAGAATAGCAAACAGGATCACCTCTCGTTTCAGGCTTTTGTATTACAGAATTTTATTTTTCAGTCCTTACATAGGTCACAATAATCACAATGGCAGTTTTTAACTTGCTTTCCAGGCACGTAGTATAGTTAGGAAAGATTTTCACATAATCAAAGTTGGATATTTCTAGAGAGATCAAAAGAGTCTGTGAAGTGGAGAGCAGGTGCTACAGACATCTTAGAGGATCTGAGAATGCAATTAACCAGCAAATGAGCCCTGGAAAACCCAGTCTTCCTGAACAGATGAGCACAATAAAAGCCACTGAGAAATGAGATGGCCAGAGCACACTAATAACAGCAGCAAGCACATAGACATCTGCCCTGAATCTTAACCTTTAGGAAAAGAGAGCGGATCAGATACAGAAAGGAAAGTAGGGACAATTATGTAAATGTGTGGGCCTCTTGGAGGAGATGGAAGTTTATTGATTGCTTTTACAGAAGCTCAGTTAAGCAGAATAATGCTGGCCTCTCTCTTTTCACTCCAAGTGAATTGGTACTTGGTGTGGTTAGTGCTGGATGAAACTGGTAAAGTGGCTTCCACAAGATTAGAAAAACCAAGTGATTTTACCCTTCAGCATTTATATAACAACGTTTTTCATCATTTATATTCTGACTGACAGCATCAAAGTTTAGCACTTGGAGGTGTTTAATAAGCTTTGTGGGAATCTGTAGTCACTGGCAGCCTTTAACGTTTGGACAAATGTAATATGGCTCTGGACAAATGAAAATAATCCATCTGAACAATTTCTGCTGATGCCAAATTTCATAGTGGGCTTATTTAAACAATAGAAAAGTGAGGTCTCAAACTTGAAAAATGGGTCAGACTTTCTATAACTCCGTCCATATTTTTTTTTCGGAGTTCTACAATACGCATCACAGTAGCTTATGTCTTTACAGGGTATTAATCACAAAAACTATCACATGCCAAGCCTAGTACGGATATTATAGGCATTCAGGTGAAAAGGGGGATTTTCTGCTCTGACACAGAGGATCTTCGCATGACAGGGCCATAAAATTTCCTCTTTTATACAGAGAGAAACAATTCAATGTGGGCACGCAGGAATGAAGTGTGATGTCATTCACCTTGAAATGAGCCACGAGATGCAGGTGCTGCAGCTCACAGAGCTTTAATACTACAACTGTTATGAAATGGTTCACTATGTATAATTACAGAATATTTTCTTTACTTCGGTCTCCAACAACTCTGAAGTCTTAAAGAGCTTTGTCTTCCCCATCACTTAACCTTGCTATGACTTGTTGAAACTTGAGACATGGCTGGAATGACCTTCAGCCCATCCAGCTAGCACTGGGGACAGCATCATCGGGCTGTGCAGCACTACTGTGAAGACAAAGCAGCAATTATTTTTAAATTGTGTTGACTTGTTTCCTTGATCATTTCTGGCTATATTGTTAAGTGTGAGGACCTAGGCTTTTGGTTGACACTGGATAATATTTTTTTCTTCTTTTTTTTTTTAACTAATACTTTGCAGCACTTCCCAGTCTATAAATGAGAGCATTTCGTTACAGTAGTTGCTCAAATTACTCTTAAATTTTATTTAAGATACTTCTGAGCCCAGTTCTTCCATACTTAGAGGTATCTACTTTCCACTCCTAGATTGAAGAACTTTCTCCAGCCTGAGTTAACAATGTAGTGATTCAAATTCCCCTCCTCATGCTGAGAACAAGCCTCACACTCACCCTGAAGAGAGTGCACTGGCTTAAATGGAGCTGAAGCTTAAATGACCTTGTGAATAGGAGTGTCAAATCAGATGCTGCTCCCATCCTTGAAATGTTGCAGGTTTAGTTCTCTGCTCTCCTACCATTTTCATATTGCTCCTTCCCTCTTCTCCCTGTTTTGTGATATGCAGTTACACAAGGCAAGTATCAGCTATTTCTACTCCTTACACTTTTTTGTGTTAGATCTATAATTTATTAAAACAAAGATACCAATTTAGCACCAGTGATGTCAGAGATCTTTAACATCTTGGCTTTTGCAATGGAACAGTTAGGCATAATGGCATGCCCCTGTCATTTATTAAGGATTTAAGAAAATTAAAATCCTCCAGTCATGGAACTGATATTTAGAGGTCATCACTCTGCACAGTTAGAAAGACGTTCAGCAATATTTTCTGAATCACGCTAGGAGAAAAATCTTACACTTACTATTAATTACCACAGCATGACATGCAAAGTTCTCTTCAGGTTTTGTTCTTTCAGTTGTGGATAAAGGTCTTAAACTTTAATTTGCTCACTCTCACTCACAGGCAGCAGGCTGACTGCTGTTTGCTTGAAATAACCCATTCTCCCAACACTGCTGGGTAATACCACCTGATGTAACAGAGTTAAGAATAGCTCCAGGGAGAACAAGATGAAAGGAAGAAGCACTTGGATTCTCACCCTCAAAGCACCCAGGGCTGGGGGGAAACAACATGTGGAACTTCCCGTTTGTTCTTGCCAGGTGCACTGCAACACTTCCCTCCTCTGATAGAGCTAGAGCTTTTTGAAGGGTGAACTGGAATTCCATGTCTGCTGACTCCAAGGATCTGGCCTGTGTTCTTTTCTACCTCTTTCCCCTTTTTCATTTTCATCACATTGTAATTTTTCACTCTCACCACCACCTCTCCTTCAAAATCTGTCTATTGGGCTGATTTTTGATTATTTTTTTTTTAGTGTATTTGCTAATATTGATATTTTTAAAATCTGGATTATAAAAAAGCAACGATTTTTATCTGAGTTAAATGCAAACATGTTGCTCTGGCCATTCTGCCTATATTGATTATTTGAGAAGTAACTATCATGTTTACTCCTCCAATAGTGATTTTTTATTTTTTCAGAATTCTCTAATGTGAACAGACACAGCCCCCACATTCAAATAAGAACCGACATTGGATCACAAAGAGATTTCACCAGTTTGTTCACCTTTCCCTTAGAATGTGAACAGACATTTAACCACAAACCACAATGAGTTACACTATATTGGACTAAGGCAAATCCTTATTTCCCCCCTCTCCTATTGCATATGCATATTCATTGCCTCACGAACACTTTATAAGTGAAAATTGTAAGAACTGTCTTTCTCAGTCAACGTAAGAGTGCGATATGGGCTTCTGCAAGAGGAGGAGTTGATCTAATCCCACTGCTGGATGGTGGCCATGGATTTGTTTAAATTCCCCAACAGCTCTCCCAAAAGCATCCTCAGTACCAGCAAACTGATTTCAATACTGGTGTATCAACCCAACTAAAATAGCCACCCTATTCCAGCTTGGAATAAACAAACCCAACAGCTGTCTACTCATTTGCTCAGGATGTTACAACATGGTGAGGACGAAACCCTCTCTGTCCACATCCCAGGCTCCTGCTGGATTTCAGTAAAAGATCAGTGTCTACATCCTTTCCCCAGCCCTTTGCCACCTTTCATCTTCCTTTCCTTCATTTTCACAAGTATTTGCTTCCTCCTTCCAACTTCTACTATGCAGCAGTAGAGATGCTGGTCCTTCATGCAGCTGACAAGCAAGGTACAGAAAACTAGAATTTTCCTGACAGATTTGGTGCCTGTACCATTTCTACAGGGAAGTTACAAATCTCAGAATGTGTTGCTTCAAAAGCAACAAAGTTTGGCTGTCCCCAACTCTAATAAAATTGCAGCTCATGTGCCAAAAGAAAATGTGAGCAAAACATTGCCAGTTCTTAGGACTAGAGGAGGAGAATGATGTGAACACAGCCAGTACAATGGAGGACACTCACCATACATGTGCAATTCTAACTACTTATTGAATATTTAAAAAATCCTGTATTTCGATATATCACAGATTTTGATCAGAACTTGCTTCCACACAATTTCTTGATATTTGGAGAGGTAAACTGTCTAATTCTGAAAACTTTAGGGAGAAAGCATTAACACCACCACAGAAAATACTCAGAATAATATGAGATTTTTAAACGTGTTATGAAAGTAACTGTCACTTGTATATTACCCTTTTATATAATGCTGTCATGTTACGCTAAGGAATTTCAGAGTTCCATTTAGGCTACATAGCAAGATCTCCATGGTGCTACAAGCGGTACGTTACTAAATAGCCATAAACAGACATTGCAACTAGTAGACAATTTCAAATAGACCTCAGAACTGGCCCATAGTTTGTGAGCAGAGAACAGTGATCAAAAGAAGTTTCGGGCGCACTTCAGATTTGACATATTGCTTCCGTCACAGAAATAGAAATCAGTTACTGTTTTCCTGCTCTGTCTTTAATCTGACTCCCTTTCTTTCACTTTTCCACTTCCGCATGTGGTAGGTAACACAACAGACTTGAATCCTCTTTTTCCAATTCCTCACAAAAAACTCCCCAAATTCACACTGGTGCTGACATTGTAGCTACATCCTCTTCTTCTCTCTCCTTCCTTCTAGAAGCAGTCTGAACCACTAGATATCCTACCCCTTATTAATTGTGTTTTCTAATGATTTATTTATTGGAACAGGGGAGCAGTACATCTGGCAACATTTACATTTGCAATTAGGGAATCTGATTCTCCATAGCAGAAGTCTAATTTTATTATTTGGCTTTACTTAGAAATAGTCAGATGGCTTAGATATGAAGAAATTTGTATTACTGGGGGATACAGAAATCTAGCGAGAAAGAATCTATCCTTTTGCAGAATATGTTGAGCCAAATCTGTTAAATTTATGCACCCTCATAGCATCACATTCAGTCTTTCAAATGTATCCATAAATATTTTTTTTACCTTTCATTTAAATTTATTTTAATCAATTTAAAGTATTAGAAATACTGCTGCCTTTGCTTATTTTCAAACTTTGTGTAGGTGACCTGGCTTGACCTCCCTGTTGTTTAGGCAGATAACTGGACAGTGCTGCATCACCTCCAAAATTAACACAAGTACTTTCTGACTACTGCTTAGACATAAACAACTTTATATAAGTGCATGGTTTTATTTTAAAAAAATATTTTGGCAAACAGAATTTCATATGCTCAGGAACGTATATGGTGAGTAACAGCAGGAATGCAAGTATTCTAATAAATACTAAAAGAAACAAAAAATACAGTAGAGATGTTTTCTTAGCAAAATTCTGACCTTAATAAATTCTCAAATATATTTAAATGTACTTGCTTTTTCTATATAGTGTATTTTAATGTACAATAATTATTTTTATGTTTTTAAACACAACCTTTGGCATTTCTCATCTGCATTTCTGCACCTAAACCAAATACAATAATGTGTAATACCCTAAAACACTGTCAAGTTTTGCAAGTAGTTTGAACACCTGTGGGACGGTTGTGCTATCTGCAGTATATCTCTACTAGAGGCTAGAAACATGAGAAGCAGGAGCTGTACCCTCAGAGGGCTTATTCTTTTGATGCTAAATTCTAGCAGGAGCTTTCTTGGTAGCGTGTACAAAGAATAGAGGGCTACTATAATACTAAAAGTGTGCATGGTCAAGAGATCTGAAAAGCAGACAGCAAACGGGAAGGCCATCTCCTGCCCTAATATGGCCTAGAACATGGATAAGCGTGTAGAGTTTGCCTTAGAATTCATTTCAGTTGTAAATTACCAGGATATCTGAAAACTTATATGGATGAATAAGAGCAAGATTAAGACAGAAACCCATCTGTAAAGCATATGCCAGGATAAAGGACGCACTCCTGTTATGAAAGATATGGAAGATAAATTAAATTGAAGCACTTTCTCCTGCCCTGTCTTTATGAGATGCAACGTTCAAGCACCCACACAGAACTCTCTACAGGTTTTCCATTCCAGTTTTATTCTCTCAGCCTTTTGTCACTTATGTTGGACACCTCTGCCAAGGTATATGCGATATTTACACCATAATGGATGTTGATGCTTTCATAGGAGTTCCATAAATACATTTTTCACTGTTGACTGAAGCACGTTATAAAAATGCAAAGTCCAAAACAGTCCAAACCACTTCTACCATGCCCATTTTTATGCCATCATATTTTCAGAAGTTCTCTTATCCTCTCTGCAGAGATTTCTTTGGTCTTTAATATTTCAATTTTCCACAAAGACTTCACAAAAAAAGTCTGAAAAACCACTTTAATAACTTTTGATCCATAATTTAATTATGAGATTTGATTTAAATTGATGGCATGTAGGTTGCTCAGAGTGGAGCTTTTGGAATTATCCCCTGCCATGTATACAGAATATAACTCAAAGCCTTAAAGAGATTAGGTTTGAATTTTGAAGGAGTCACAGACTTGTTCTATTCATCCTAATCTGCAAAAGCATGTTTGGCAAGGCTGTAAATGGAATAGTGCCATTTGCTTTTCAGATCCAAATTTCTTTCTTCAGGATGATCTTTAGATGCACCAAAGAGTGGGGAAAATAGCTTTATTACACTGATTAAAATAATGTTTTGTAATAAAGCAAGGTGATGGTGATGAAATTGATAAAAACAAAGCATCCAAACATCTGACTAGCTGTATTTAAAAGGAACTACAGTATCTGTTCTAATCCTCCCTACATATAACAATCCGAACCTTGCTAGAAAAGGGTTTGACTAATATGTAATATAGGACTTTGGTAACTTCTTGCACATTTAAAAGCTTCCAGGAATTTTTTAAAAGCAGACAGGTAAACAGATGTTCTACATACTGATGAAATACGCTACCAAAAAGAAAAAAAAAGATTTCTATCAGATAAAAGTGAAAACTGAACCAATTATTTGTAAAAGCAACAGACTCAGCAAATTCTGTTGTTCAGTTCTTTAAAAAAGCAGCAATACAAATAATAATATATTCCTTTGCTAGAAATCAAACAAATCCATAGCTTACAGTACCTTTCATTAACCTGTCAAAAGTAATTTTCGGATTTCTTAGACTTTTTTTCCTCTATTTGACAGTGATCAGACCTAATGTACTCAACGTAGGTATCAGTAGTTTCAGGATACCACAGCTCCATCATTTTGAATTATTTTCTTATTAGCAATGGATAATTCCTAAGCCTTTCGAGTCAGTTCTATTACTCATTTTTTATTGAGCTGGCTAAAAGTCACAGCCCACAAGTAGCTGAGTAGTCGATTTGTCTGTAGTTCCTCCTCTCAAATGACTGTCCTCCATCTGTTTCTTATTGGAACAGAACCATGCAACCCAGCCCAATTTTGATTTTGTCACCAGGTTATAACACCTAATTTACCAAACAAATTGTTTCCAGCAGGAGTGATTTAATTTGTCCCCACTTGATTCACCTCTGGGAAGTGCGAAAATGAATTAATCCAATCAAAAGCACAATTAATTTCTTCTAAAGCCTTCCTTGCCCCTTAAGTAAGGCTTGCAGGACACAAGATTAGACAGCAGTCTTTCTTACTGTCCAGTCACTCAGCACATGTGGACAGACCAGTGCTGTCCATTAGCATTTCTGTTTTAGACTTTCTCTTCCTAAATTTTTTATTCAGCTAGCTTTAAAGGCTACATTACAAAGCAAACGAACGAACAAACTTGCAACAATTAAGTCTTAGCATTTTTTGCGAGTTCGTTTTTGCTGGGCTGGGGAGGCTGTGGCTGCCTCTGTATTCAAGACCACAGCAGGATTATAACAGCAAAGGCACTTCAAAAATCTTGGTACAGTTCGTTTTAAACTATACACCTATAATAACTAATACCCATTACCTAAGAGGTTTTTCCAGGTTATTTTTCCCCCTTTTGTTTATCAGTAAAATTCCTTAGCAAAACAGCAATTACTGGTTTATGACTAACATATATGTACATGTTTATATATATAAACTTTATAACTAAGTTTTGGAAAATCCACAAAAATTGAGATCGTGGTACCTGATCTTTTAATATTTACAAACATCATCTTTTAATATCCCCCATATGGATTGCCTTTTTCTCTTTCTGTCTCTGTTCTTCATCCGGTGGGAACAAGTTTGATTGCTGAATACTAATGAATGGATGATTGGTCCAACCTATGATTGTTTGTTTTGAGTTATTAACTCAGTCTGAAAAACATCTGACCTGTGTTTCTAACTGTGAGATAAGTGAGCTTAGAGTATGAAACAACTGAGATCATGTAATGCAGGCCTAGTGAAATGTAACAACGAAAACGCACGTTTGTATGCAGTAGACATTTATGAATGCACTAGGCTTTTCTCAAGGTTTCTTCATGTTTTCCTCTTTGAAGAATCTTTTCAGCAAGAACGCTTATCTGTGTTCCTGTTACTTCTGCAAGCTCTTTCATATCTCCAGTACTTTTATTGAAATGCGGCAGAGAAACTGAACAACTGGCAAGTCACCAAGCCAGAGTGACTGGGAAAAGCTGAAAAATCCCTCAGAGAGTGAGCAACATCTGTTTGATAGGCAGTGCAAAATAAACCAGCAATAAACTCATTTTAACAGCAAATAAAAGGTACATGGGGCTAGGGGAAGGTTTTCTAGAAATGCTGATTACTCACATTATGCAATTAAATTGGCATTACTATGTTTGACAATCATAGAAAAGCAATTGTGAAAAGCTTATCTGCTTGAGGAAACTGATCTAAGGACTTAATTTTCAACTTGCGTAGCAAGAAAATCTGCCTTTTGAAGTCTCCTGGGTATTTTCTGGGCAAGAACCTATGAACTTTGTCTATCTTCATCCCAAGAAAGTTGTAAAGGAAATACCACACTTGCTTGCATCTGAAGAAACGTCACGACAAAAATTATGCTTACTGTTCTGCAGAAATGCTATTAAAACAAACATGAAAAAAACCCTCTACCTTTTAAAATGAATAGATAGATCATAATCAGGTAATCCACTACTTGAAGTACAACTAAACTATCATTTACTGCAAATTTCATAATGATTCTAGATAAATCCATTGGAATTGATTTATCTATAAACATGTCACCAATGAGGGTTATACAATGCAACATAAACATAAGTACCTGTAAGTAAACATGCCAATATTTAAGATACGAACTTAAGAAGTATGCTGAGCAATAATACAAAAATCCAAACTTCCGAAAAAACTTATAAAAAGCTGGGTTTGTCATGCACAGGCTTAAATCTGTTTATGCTTTTAGTTTAGCTTGCTTGGGAACAAGTGACAGAATCCTTTCCCTACTAATATGCTGTGAAATAATGCTGAAAACTGTAATAGTCTCTACTCCACTGATACACCACAGTACCAAATTTAACAGATTTGTACCCTTCGGGTTACATGTGAAGTGCACATAGAAGAAATGGGATCTTGTCCCATGAAACTGCAGACTGACAAAGGTGAGAAAGAAGCACAAGATATGTCAGGAGATGGTACGCAAGAACCAGCTGACAAACACGATGCTTCCTTCGTACTGTCCTCTGGAATCATTGTATGATCACAGACACAGCTGCTGTCCATGTCTGTAAGATGGCCTACAATAATAAATCCCACTGGGAAGAGCAAAGCTGTGGAAATTACCAAGTGTCAGTACCTGAGGAAGTGATCACAGCCGAAGAGTGACAGTGACAAGAATACTGCAACAGTTCAGCCTTAAAGAAAAGCACATGTGGCTCTGCCTTCACCTAAAGGCATCAATCAGACCATGCAAGCTGCACCCACCAGATATACAGTAATTTACTCCTGCACATCGCAAGGCTCTGAGACAGAGGCACTAAGAACACACAATTCTCCTTCCCTTTGCCCTGTGAGATCTGTGATGCATCTTAAGAGAGAACAAAGCACCAAAAGATGCTTTTAAGTCCTCGCCAGTCATGAAGATGCCTAAAAGGAGAGTCATACGGGAAAATCTTATCCTGACTACTAGAGTTTTGTCATCATAACTTCAGGAGTTCATGGACAGGCCAAGCATTTTTCATAGCCACCTCAAAATCCTTGAAATAAAACAGGTTTGTTTAGGTTTTTTTGTTTTGACATGTGAGATTATTTTACTAACACAGAGGGAAGTTCTCCTACTTCTCCTTTCTTAAGATGTCATTTGTGATGCAATAACTAATGATACATAGAAAGCCCTATAGGTGGACAGGGCAAATTTTACAGAAAGGTGATTCGTTATGATTTATTTTAAACATTTTTGTTTCCAGAGTGAAGACATTTGCTCAGTAGAGTGTGTTGAGCATGTTATGGCAGCTGGATGCTTGCTTTCTGTTATAAACACTGTTTCAAGATACTAGTGCTTTAAATAATCACAGCAATTTTGCAGTTCATACAGTGGTGAATATTGATCATTTAAGGGAAGAAACTATTCACACTTTAATAGCAATAATAATGTTCCTCTAAAGTGAAGAACATATAGATCAAAGCTGTTCCAAAATCTGAGGTACAGTAATCTCTCATCTAAAGATACACAGCAGTACTTTGGAAGCGCTTTGCATAAAATACTGTTCTCCTGATATGCTTGTGGCAGTCTTAGCAGAAGAATCAATCTGTTACATTTATAGAGTTTAGGTCAAATTTAAGTTGTTATAAATTGCACATTTTCACGTTCTTGTACTTCTTATGTCCATTTGCAATATCAGCTTTCATCACAATCAAGTGGGTGGGAGAGGTTCCTACTATAGCATAGATTCTGCTTCAGTGGATTTAGATTTTGCAAGGTTCTTCCTGCAAAAAAGCAAAATTTAAAAGCTGACCTTACATTTTGTGACTTCAGCCAAGACTGCGTACAGCACATACCATTCCTGTTAACCTGCACATCGGTCTGAAAGGTCCAAATTAAAAGATGTAAATTAAGCTAAAAAAAGGCAAGAGATTTGTTTGTACTACTGGCATTGCTGGATGAAGGCACTGGACAAGCCACACAACTCTTTTTTGCCAAGAGATGGCAGGGAGACTCAGATTCACAATGGCTGCAGTTGTTATGCAAGGACAGATGTAGAATTAATCACATTCAACACCAATGATGCAGAGTAAGGTACAGTGTATATATCCAGTGTTCCCATTGATTTCTTTTACTTAAACATTCTGATCAGAATAGGTCAAAACAACAGGTTGTTTTAGTGACTATATCATAAAGCCTTTCTTCCCTAAGGAAAACAATACTGCAATGTACTAAATTAATAATAATAATAATAATATAGACTGTCAATAGATTCCACACAGGACTAATTGGCTTCCAACTTATAGAAAGCTCTGAAATATACATTTGACTTTTCAACATAAAACATTAAATTCTTCATAGGGAGTGCCTGGCAGTGCCTTTTAAGACACGTTTCTTTACTTTACCGATATATTTTAATTGTGTTGTCACTCCACTTACCACACCTAAGATTGCTGCTACTGTTACATGTCACTGTTCTGATTTAAGGACTCCAGAGAATCCGGCCACAGAGATGGAGATTTCAGCTATTCCCTTGAGTAAAAAAAGCTATTTAACTTTACTTGATGAAAATGCCACCAGAGACAGAGACACTAAACGCATGTGACATTGCCCTTGAAACAACAAGTAATTACTACCACAAGTGCCACTCACACTAACATTTAAGAGACACTTAACTGATAATGTAATAATAGACCACCAAGAAAATATACAGACAACCTTCATTAGACTGGAAGAAATTTAATAAACACTAGCTAAAAAAATCCTACATGATTTTACATATTTCTCTGGCATTCAGCATGCTTGAATTTGAACTCTTCCACAGAAGATTCACCTTTGCTTGCAGGTCTGAGCAGTGGTAACAACAAGCCTGTTTGCAACTCCCTTTTACTCCAACAGTCTTTGAACAGAGTTTTAAGACAACAAGGAAGTGGTTTTTTCCTCTCATGAAAGTCACAGAGATTAATTATAACCCACAGCAGGGAGAGCTTCCTTGTGCCCTGTTTCTCTAAAATGCAAGTGCTGTGACACAGTCACACTTGCAAAGCCTTTTCCTGCACAGACCAAGCTACGGGAGGCACTGACTGCTCTGCACACACGGCACTAACTTGCTTTATCAACGAACGCACGTGCATGCACAGATACAGCACTTCAACATACAATTTAAATACAGGATATAACTACATGTATCACATTTGCAGGAATTACAAACTGAACAGCAGTAGAACTATCCTAGCACATTCAAGCTGATGGACTGGTGGTTGTCAGCTATTTGTGTACCAGTTTTTTCTCGCAATTCTCTAGAAAAAGCTGAAAACATGTACGAGTAACATCACACTGTGCCCTGAAACACATTTCTGCAAGTCTAAATAATTCAGTACCCAGAAACACAGCTTCATCATCCAGCTAAGATTATAATGGTGCGATCACATGGCAGACTTCTACATTTCAGTAAATATAACTTGCTTTGGTTCCTTTCACTGAAAGAGATCATAGAAGAACATAATATAATACATAATCCTTTTCCCTGCCCATATTCAGGAGTGGCTAGAGTTCTCCACAGAGGTAACTGATGAAATTTAATAGTAACAACTCCAGTACGCACTCAGAAGACCTAGTGAAAGTTCTGTGAGAATGAGCAATGCTGCTTCACTTCCAAGCAGTAAGTTAAATGGGCTTAAACAGGATGTAATTGGGTGGAACAGGGAAAGATAATAAGACATCTACTTAAAGCGGTTGGAACACTTAGCAGTAAGCAGAACTACTCTGCCATGCCCCCACGTACAGCTCTGGATGCACTGTACACTAGCAGTAAGCTCATAGTCCAGTCCTTCCCCAGATACAATTCATTCCTAGCTGACCATAAAAGCACAGAGAACTCCCCAGCAGGGGCCGGTCATCCCTTCAGCTCTACCGAGGTCTCCCAAGCCCAGGCCAGCCCAAACAGCTGCAAATTCAGGGCTACCCCAAGAGGCTCCACACATTTCTGGTGGGGATTGCCACAGCCAAGCAACGCACCAGCCACCAGCACAGCCCCTCCTCACCACTACACCTCTGTGTCCCTGCTGCTCTTTGCCATCCTGTCCTTACGTATTGTTGAATTACCCTGCACCCTGGTCCTTCGCAGGAACAAATCACTCTGGCAAAAAAGAAAATCCTACTGTATGAGTCTTTCTTCTGCTTTCACCTACAATTTTCCCATTTTTCTATAACTGAAAGTTGCAGTTTTGGCTTTGGTCATTGTTCAGTCTGAAGGCTCTCATTCAGAGGTGTACAGACAGGAATAAATTTTGTCTTACCATAATAGTGCATTTCTAAAAAAACCCCTTCCCGTCTGTCCCACATCTGACATGAAAACGAGGTCTGGCTAATCCAGTTAGCTTTCTTACTCTCCACAGGCTAACAACAAAACACCCCCTCTTACTCCACCTTTTCTCAGGAAAATGGAAGAGATCTGCATTTTTTTTCTTGTTTATCCAGAAGAGTTAACAGTAGACTCATTACTCTTGCATATTGCTGTTACTTACTCATTTAAATAGTGAGGAATTTACAGTCATGTCTCTTTCTAAAAGCTTTTTGACAAAACATTCTTGCATTTTTTTTTTCTCAGAACCACACCAATTTGACTTCAGTCACATACGTATATTCCTTCTTACCCAGTTTCAGAACTTAATGTAGAACAAGAATTATTATTTCAGTGTAACACCAAAATGCCACAAACAGGTGCCATATTCTGAAACAGAACATCTTTTGCAAAGAGAAGCTTTTTTACCTGCTTCATAGACGAAGTGAGAGCTTGAGAATTCCATATGATCAATCTGATACCCTTTATGAGAAGCACTACTTATACACAGATGTACAAGGGTATCTTTTAACTAAACATTAGTTAGATCATACTTCATTTTTCACTCTCATAGTCCCTTTCCAGGAGTTCATGTGACATGCTTAATGTTTCTTAAAATAGCAATCTGCAGTCAAGTTTGTTTTCAATTTCTAATTTATTCCTAGCTTCTTAGAAAATGCTCTGTTGTTAGACCTTCAGTGATTAAAGATTTGCTCTAATTGTGTTTCAGGATCAAAATTATAATAGGTGTAATTATGATTTTGCAAAGTAAATAACAATATTTAGTTACACCCCAGCTGTCTCATGAGAATAATATATAATTACCAAAATCTGATATTTTAATTTAATATCTTCACTGCAACAATACATTGAGTTTCTAGCATTACAAAAATTAATGAGCTTTGGTTCGAAAATTAACTTCAACTGTAAATAATTAAGCATCTCCATATCTACATGTCCACAGGAATTTGTTACTCAAATAGAAGGAAAACAGACTCTACACTTCATCCCTTCAGCTTGGCAACGCAATTCAGATCCTGAATATCTCTTTCATAAATATTTAGAACATATAAAGAACATACAATAGGGGTGTAGCTATGCTACATGTATCATGGACTCTACTTCTGAGCTTAAATAGCTAATTTAATTATTAAAAAAAACAACCAAACAAAAAAACCCAGACTGATTTCCATTATGGCTCTTCTTTCAAAAAACTTTATCTTCTAAAATGCCATAACACTTTAAATTAATGGTTGCAGGTACTACCAAAAGCTGTGTAATTTTCAAATTCAGTGCCAAACATGACACAGTTAACCAAGTATCCACCAGACCAGTTGACATGGTTATCATGTAGGACCCTAGTTTTTCCAATGTCCAATTAATACAGAACTTACCAAAGAAATTGTCTTTAGTGAAAAAGATACAGGTTTAGCATTCGTGTGTTCAACCAAAAAAAAGTCACCTTCCATTATACATATTTTATTAAAGAAATGAGCAGTATTGCCTGAACACAGGTTTTTACCAAAAGGGAACAAACAAACTGCTCTGCCACAGTATCTCCTATCTCCTGGCTTCCATGTGACCATGGTTAGAGTTTTTCAGTCGTGCTTCCTTCCACAGTACATCACACCTATTGTGCTGTTCCTGTACATAGACCATCCTGAGAGGCCCCAGCCAGCAAACACGGGCTAAGAGACGCTGTGATACCAAGGATCTAAATGACAGTTCCCATGGGAACAGCAGAGATATAGTATATATGTGTAATATAGTAGTTACATGGCTACTGCAGACAAGGAAGATAAAATGAATTACAGATTCAATTAGCATTAGGGTTATTTGGAAGCTCAAGTACTGTGGTTTAGAATTCATTACAACGGTGAAGCAGCAACGCCAGATCATGAACACATTTCTAGAAAGCCTTATGAAGAACCTTTATACAAATATGCTCCCAAATCCTTCAAGAACAGGACAGATGCAAAAAGTTTTCTAGGATAATAAATACATATATATTTTTTCTGCCTACATTGTGAGCCCCGTTATAACAGTTTCAGTTGCAGTAACCATTCATTCTCACTTTGCAGATCACTACATACGAAAACGTCTTGAAGTTCTGAGTGTGCCCTGAAGGCACAGGACGAGGACTTCAGGTAGTGTAAATCACTGGATACCACCACTAAAGCCATAATATTTTAAGTGCTAAGGATCTGTCTCACCAAGCTCTCTAAGTATCTTAAAAAAACCCACATTGCTTGCAGCACTTTACATTTATGTATTCAGCCTTAAGGACTCTGGATTGTTAATGCTGAAAATAATTATGTTTTTAAAAGATACTTCACAGCAGAAGGTCATTGCACAGAAAGTGAAATGAAAGGAAACATGGTTTGGGGCATATTTCAGAAAATTATTTTGAGAAAGATGAAAACAAAATAGAGTTTAGGCTGAGTTTTTAGTTATTTATTTAAACATAATTTCCTTATTTAGATAAAATCGCTTTAAGGTAAAGCTAAGAAAACCAACCAAGGTATTGCATGTTGTTGTTGTATGCATTCTTTCAAAAAAAAAAAAATCAAAATATATATGTACTGTATAGGAAAAAAATCTGAACAGAATTATCATCATAAGTAGGATACTGATGGATGTTTCAAAATACTTCCGTTGAATGGCATTATACCTCTCATTTTGATAATTTAAATAGTTGCTACTTATTCAAGATAACTGTTACAAATAATTATTTGGCTTTACAAAGGCATTTTTTTAAAACTAAAGAAGTCTTCACAGAAAATTGTCATACATCACCAGCCAGAATCAAGGCATACGCAAAGCATGTGAAGGCATAGGACCTTAATTAGTTATTAATTTGTGAAGTGATACATACCTGTGAGAGAAGTGGGATATCAAGAAGCACCTGTATGAGACAGGTATGAAAAAGAAATGGTAGAGAGAAAGGGCAGAAAACCAAGGACACAACTTGAATAAGCAACAGAGCTCTGACCCTGAAAAAAACTTAGATTCGTAAGTCAAAATTGAGCTTAGGTTAAATACAGCAGATTTTGCATTTTACTTATCAATAAACAGGAAGCCATTAAAATATATACTTCCTTCTTAATCAAATATCTCTCCCTCCTAAACAACCAACAGGTTACTAAGTTTGGGCTAACCAGGGATGAAGGAAGAAAAGAAGGAACAGCCCACCCTCTAAAAGAGCATTTAGTGGATGTGGAGCTGTTATATCTAGCGATGAAAAAATATTTCACCAATACTATGTTTGTTGTTCTGTAACAAATCATTTTGCATTTTCATTTGAGTCTAGTACGATAACCAAAAGGCTCACAAACTGTAGATGGAACAACACAGCCTATTTATCATACTGCCAAAGTAGGAGACCTTCTGTTACTTTTCTGATGGTTATGGTTTGTTAGAATACATCTTTAATGACAAGGGTGGTGAAACACTAACCCAGGTTGCCCAGAGAAATGGTGGATGAACCATCCCTGGAAACATCCCAGGCCAGGCTGGACCAGGGTCTGAGTGACCTGAGCTAGTGAAGATGTCCCTGCTCATGGCAGGGGTTGGACTGGATGACATTTGAAGACCCCTTCCAATTCAAACCATTCTATGATTCTATAATTTTCTTCTGAGAAAACAGAAATAACCATGCTATCAGGTCTGTATATTATCTTTCACATGATATCTAATTTACATTTTTTTTTTTTTTTTTTTACTTTTATTAGGATTTTTTTTTCCTAGGATATGTTTTATTCCATAAACCTCACAACAAATTTAATAAAGGAAGGAGTAATGTATATTAATTTTCTAAGTTATTTTTATTCCATTTAAGAGCGTTGTTTTGATAAACTAAGGCTTTAAGCTATTTGACAAGAATGCAGAATGAAATATTTGAAGGACTAAATATTCAGACCTACACTTCATCGAGCGTAATATGTTTGAATTTGATTATTTCAAATCCTTGTATTGGTTCTATTCCTTAATGGAATACAAATACTTTATCAGATTTGTTTACTTTGCTTTCTTTCAAACACAAGCAAAAAATATTTCTTTTAGCACAGGTGAATTTTCTGCCAATAATTTTGAATTGAGTGGAGTATGCAGCATAAATTTAGCCAAGGGAAGATGGTTGCACTCATACGGCATCATCCTAGAAAGTAACACCCAGGAAGACACCAGGTACCCTTAAGCAGCTGGACCAAACATTCTGACTAAAACTCTTTCAAACATGCCCATGTTTTCCATGTTCCCCAGATAAACTCCACTGAAAGCTTTCAGAGAAATGAATTGTTTTTAACACTCCTGTAATTTGTTTGGTCACCTTTTTACAAATTATCCCAAATTCAGTTGTAGAAGGCGTACCTGCATTTCATTATTAGTACTTTATAGTACGGGTTAAAAAAGTTTGGAGGACTTAGAGAAAAATAATGAATTCAGGCTGACAACTGAGGCTGATTCTTTGCTGTATTGTCAGGAGTGTGAGATGCATAGAAAGCTCCCAGCTATTTACATAGCAATTTAGCTAAGCACAAGATACTGCATGACTGTGATCTGGTTCTAATATAATTGCCTCATTAACCAAAACCATTTTATCTTGTTCACATTATCGAAGTCAAGAACAAGCACAAATATGCACTTTCATGAGTACATATATATTTATTTTTTACAAGGTGAGTTGATTCAACCAACTATTTGTATTGTTAATGTTCAGTTAGCTTAAAGCAACCTCTCTATTTCTTAAACAAAACAGATGCTTTATCAAAATGACTGGCATTTCCTGCCCCTCTTTACGTACTCTCACAGCAAGTCAGAGGGACTGTATTCTACCTCGCTAACTCAATCTGTGCTTTTGTTTGTCAGCTGGCTTTCAAAAGACTGTCTGCTGACACACTGGTCTCACCCACTGTGTTTTCTGTGAAAATCAATTTATTACTTGGCATGTCTGTCTGACAATCAGGTAATAAAGTAATATCTGGAGCAAAGTCTGTGGTGGGATAAGAATATCTCTCTTCTAGCTGAGAGCTGCATAATTGATTAGGAGGAATAAATGAAACACAGATATCCCCTTCTATTCAGCTCTGGCATTTGAGTTACAATTTGTCACCAGGGCATCAGCAGGGGAAATTGATTCCATATTTTTAATCTATAATTTTATTTGTTAGGAAGGGATGCAGCAATCTGTCTTCCCTTCCTCCACCCTCCCCTGCTAAATCAGGCACACATTCCTACAGGTCTTAAATACAATGACTGCAGTTGATGTATTTCCAAAATACAGCAGATTATGAATATGTAATGCCCAAAGCAACTGCAAGGGACAGAAAATTAGGTTAGGATGCAAACTCCCTAAATGGGATTTTAGGCATACAGAATTGACCCAAGTCACAGTCTCTGATCCGCTTAGCCATGTTTATAGCATAACTGAACCTTGGTAGGGGCCTAAATTCACTAGTACGTCCATAATTAACTTCACATTTACCTAAGCTTCTCAACCATCTAAATGCAGGCGCACCTATTCCCCTGCTAAACTCCAGAGTAATCAATGTTTCCCTTGAAAGACACCTAAACATTGCTTAAAAAATCTGCCTGAATGGCCCAAAACACAGTGCTCTTACACTTGTAAGAATGATGAGTAAAAAATTGAGAAAGACTATAAATATCAGAGGCAAAGGGGTGAACGGGCAGCAGGTAAAAACTGTGATGCACAGAGTCTGTGGCAAGTGCATCATGGAATAGTTGCATGCAGATAGAAGAGTTGGTGGAAAATGTGAGTGTGGGACAATTAGGGCAGAAACAAGTTTAAAAAATAGGCTACAACAGGGATACAGGTACCAGACCTGAACCAGATATAGACAAATCAAGCTGAAAAAGCTGTGGGTCAGAGTCAGTGTTAAATTTCACTTTATCTATAACTGTGAAGGTACCTGTGAAAACTGTTCATAAATAACAGCATAGACAATAGTTGTATTTTGTTTGCATATATAAATCTACAACGACAGCACTGGTTGTGTTGACACCACACTTCAGAACAGAGAAGGCAGAGCTCATCCCTGTTGTATTCAACACATACGTGAGCATTTTGTTTTTACTGAAAGGAAATGCACTTCTATTGCTTGTGTTTGGTCTTCCATTCTGTTGCTAATTCTGTGGCTTACGTTTAGGTTAACAGCTTATTACTCTATTTGGCTCAGTATACTTTGGCCTTGAGGCTTGTTTGGAATTTGGTAGCAAATTAGCGGCTGCTGTGCAAGAAGCACTGCTCTGCTGGATGCACAAGGCTGTCTAGATGACTGGTTCCCTTGCTCTGCAGTGCAGCCCCTCTGCAGTGTTTCAGTAGCAATCCTCACCAATTTATTCTGCTTGCCAATGTGGTCCATGGTGACCCAGAAGTCATGGATCAAACATCAACCATAGCCCAAATCAAACTGATTGAAGGGATACCTATAGCCATTAGCAGAGCAGACAGCCTGGCTCCAAGTACACAGTGTGTCAGCTACAGTAAATATGCTTGGGATATACTGGCAAGATGAGAATGATCTCTGAACTGAATTGGTAGATAGATGAAGAAACAATCTTTAAAGGTAGGTAGGTCAAACAGCTTCAGTCAGCATTTCCAAAGATGAGGTTATGTCTATACTTCATCACAGAAGGGCAGAATAAAAAGCTCTTCCCTATATTAGTATTTGGGAAGGCTGAACTCACCTGTGCAACTGAGTAGTAAGTTTTCCATGCCTGGAAGACCAGCTCAGGATTTTCCTCACCCAGCACCTGACTGATGGTGAGGAAACTGGCTATGCCACTGACTGGCCAGCTACCTGGAGACTGCTTCTGGGAACCTCTCACTTTCAAGTCTGAATGCCTCTGGGATCGTTTTCACCACGTTGGAAGGTCGTTTAAATCATTCTCACAGTTAACATAAAAATATAGTTACAGATACAATACAGATAATAACCCCTCTTTCTATCCTGGAGGCCAGACATTTCAGTAAAGCACTGCTTAGACTAGGCTATCTGCCACACTGAAACCCAGAATTGGACAGTATATGTATATATTTTCCTACAGAATTGGAAAAAAAAAAGAAAAAAAAGGTTTTGAGTCGTTTGATACAAATCTAAAACACTTATACATAGACCCTAAGGTCAGCACTTCAAAAAAAATCCTCTGCAGTATAGAGGTAAATCCCAAACTCAGTCCACTGGCTGTCAGAGATAAGCAGCCCCACTGAGTTCAGTCAGAGTGTTGATGGGGAAACTCACCCAACGAAGAACTTGAATACAAAGTTAAGGCACCTTTAGGCACCGATAAATACTTCTTTTAAAACTCAGCCTAAAATATGTCGCATGTAGTTCTGCTCTTGTGCGGTAACGTACTCCACATGACATTTTCTCCAGTCTTTTGACGCTGTTTTTTTTTTGACTGCTTGTTTTCCCATACAAGACAGAGGTTTTGATAAGCAAATGCAGGATTATTACATTTATATTTTTAATTCTAGAAATCAGTTAGTAAAAAATTTGGAGGTGATATTGAGTACATTCTACCTTTTCTCAAGTGAATTGTTTACAATAAGTTTTAGTAAAGCACTGCTTATTCACTCACCTACTTCCAACACTTTGTAGCAGTAGCTTCAGCTTCTTACAGTACAATTTATACAAAGCTTTGATCAACTATAGTACTATATGTCGACCTTGTGTTATTTAAATTTGACTATTACTATTGATCTTATAGCTAGGACAAAAGGAAATAGGAAAAACAACACAATTGCATGTTGGATAGAGGTTGTCAATTACCCACCAATGTCAAACTGCCTCACACAGAACAAACAAGCTTCAATTTAATCCTTGCATCTCTGTACAAGAGTAATTTCTCCTCCCTTAGTATGAAGGCAAAACCATAGATTAATAGAATCCTTTTTGCTCATTCATCTGTTTATACTTTTCATTTTGGCCTTTGTTTAACACACACACACACACACACACAGAGCAGAAAATAGGAAGTAGGGGGCGAAAGAATGCACCTAGGAGTCTGTTAGAAAAGTGCATTTCTATATATGACTACTTTACCACTAAAGTAACAGCACTGTTCAGAAACAGATACATAACCCACATTGTTTGGTTAAGTCATTATTTCCAGATTTTTCTTGTATTTACAACTACTGAAAACCAGCAAGGATTACATTCAATGTGATAGATTAGCAAAGTACTCTACTTACAGCTTCAGTAATTACAGGAACTCGACCCCACCTTCATTTAACAGAATAGGTGAAAAAATGAATTCTCAAAGGAATTAAGTTTAAAGACACATATTACTGAATTCACTTCTTTTATTCCTTTCAAGTCTGTATGAAAGCTTCATGAGCTTATCTAATTTTAATACCTAATAATCAGATAGAGAGGAGGTGAACCGGGCTTTCAGATATTAGCAGTAGGGCAGAGAGGGGGGAAAAAAGGAATACCTGTCTCTAATCTATGCATACATATGCTATTAATATTAAGGGCACTAACAGTTAAAATGTAGTCCATAACTAAATACAGGATAAAAATAGCTGTTTTGAAAATTCAGATATATTTGTATAGCCATTTAGAATTATATTCAATATCCAGGAGAAATATGCGACAGTTAAAGAACTTGTTCAGGCCAGTTTTCTGATTTTAAGGGTTAGGAATGCTCATCAAAAATGCCAGCAGCTGATACAGGCCTATGAGATGAAACCACATGCAGAGTTTCCTGCATTTCTAGGTTACTACTGTCTGGTTTTACCTACCCTGTACATTTTTCATCATCCCTATTTTGGCTGCCAGTCTATCTGAATGTGGGTGGTGGTGATACTTTGGGATCAAAGTACATCTCTCTGTTGAAAAAACAAAATGGTGTGAGGGCACCAAAACAGAAGAAATCGCCACCAGCTGATTACATATGGGCATATACCTATATTGGTACTCATCACTGTACTGAGTAAAAGAACTTTCCTGGCAATACCCACAGACCGTACCATAACCCAAATCTTCAATAGTATTTTGATGGTGGAACTTAAGATGCTCTCAAAATATAGGGCCTGTAGACAAGTCTTTGATTGTCTTTGACAACAATGCAGCTTCATTCTCCAAATCAGAAATGCTTGTTCCTACCTGGATTGGTATTCTGATATTTAAAAAAATAGGAACTGTCTTAGAAAGGCCCTAATAAAAGCTTTCACTTGTCAATTGCTACAGAATATCGTATTTGAGAAACTACTCATGCAAACTTTCCTGTCCAACCTGTTTGCACAACCTTAGAGAGCTCGTCAGTCTTTGCACTGACTGCTTAGGATTATAAGAAGTTGTCAGTCTTCCTCATTTACCTGGGCAAAAGAAAATTTCTTCTATTTCTTTCTTTGCCTCCCAGCATGAATTGAACAGAAAGAATCTGAACAGGGATCATTTAACTTGACATACATGTATCTACTAAAATACAGAGACAAGCAATCAGTTTAAAAAAAAATTAAACACTGCCATTCTATGACTTTATCCTTCAAAATATTTTCGTAAGTCATCCTGTAAAGAAGTCCTGAATGCAGAAAATTTGCAATAGCAATTGTATGCAAGTATTCTATATTATAATCCTTATGTATTTAACAATACTAATGAATGTTGACAAATTTTAACAATGAGCTTCTACCATATTTAAATCAATCGAAGTTTTACTGATAAAGACAATATTCAGACTAAGAACCTCTCATTGATTCCAACAAGTTGAGTTCAAATTTTAAACCTTTTCAGCAGTGTCCGTTTACATTTCAGAGTAAGTCCCAAACTAATGTCTTGTAACTGCAGATTGATTACTACCCAGCTCTTAAAGCTGTTCTAAAAGTGAAAGGTTTATGACACTGCAAAACTCATGACATCTTCTGTTTTTTAATGTCTCTGCTGACTGTTTAGTTATTTCTGCATTTTATGGAATCTTTTAGGCTGTATCAGTGTACGTGAAAACTAAAACACATTCAAATGTTTCCCCATACTACTTGAGACAGTGACTTGAAAATATTATGCCTTTTTAGGCTTGTAAGACTAAAACATGCATAGATAATCTGTAAAATATATTACAAATACATATTGCATATATATATAGCTCTACGCTATATTCACGCATCTTCTAAGAAAAGAAAAAATAGTTTAAAAACAGTGCAACAGAGAACATTTCATGGATTTACTTTGAAACATGCAAAATCAGGGTATCAGTGGGCAAGATCAATCCCTCACTATTTTTCCTTTTCACAGTCCAAATATACCAGAGATTTCATTTCCTATTCTCTCTTCAGGATCTTTTAAGTGACAAGCAAAAGCATTTGGCACCTTTGAAGGAGAAAAATCAGTCGTTTTAACACAATGGTGTTTAATTGGAGCAAAAGACCCTTGATTGTGTTTCCATGTACATCACATACTCTGTAACACTCACTAAGTCCCCAACAAAACACATTTTCTCAAGCGAGTGGTGGTACTGAATTCCCTAAACCATGATCACCAGGCTGGGACAAACAATGCACCCCATTTCAGAAGTACTTACAATCTCTAGCAGTAGGAACAGGTCTGAAGATAGCAGAGTGAATATAAGTGACACACTTTAAAATTAGTTTCTTGGGTTATCTATATGTACACATGAAAACACGCTTAATTACCTTGTAAAGGAAGTTCTTGGGGAACTTCTTATTTTACTCAGGCAAATTGAGATCAAAACCTGGCACACTTTTCAAGAGATGGGTACACAGAAATACAATGTTCCTTATTATTTGCCAATAACATATGACATAGAGGTGTTTTAAAATTCTAAACCAAATGAAAATTTACCAGCACCGCAGGCTCTTTAAATCTTTTGTTTGTGTATTAGGCTATAGTGAAACTTTTCCATTAACCTGTGCTCCATAGATTCTAATCCTGCTGCTGAATCAGTTGTAGATCTAGTGTTACAAGAAACAATGATTTCATGCTAGGTCTTCACAGGAACAAACAAGCAGTACATGCTCAAGGCCAAATTAAAAATTTATTAATGAATTATAACAAAGTAATTAGTGTCAAATTAGAATATACTGGAGATTTGATTAATAGTTAATTGTCTTGACTCATCTGGGAGTCTGTTGTTTCTATATTTGCTGCTAAGATAAAAAAGCAAGAGGAAAACCAATTGTACATCACATTGGAATGACACATAGTTTTTGAAGGTTTCCAGCAAATAGCCAGCAGATCTAAGAATATATGCTTACATACAAATAAAAGAATATATACACTTTTCTAGTTATCCTGAAAGTCGCATTCTGATTTAAAGACTCAGTCATTCTAAACCAAAATATATATTATTGGTTCCTTAGTAAATGTGATTGCAGGATCACACCTAGGTTTCATCTCACTTAGCTTTTAGATTGCCAAGTTTAAAGGGAATAGGAGTTTAAATAACTAGTTTAGACTAGTTTTCTGAACTGACAAGAGGTTAAATAGAAACCTAAACCCAAACGCCTTTCATGTCAACAGCTAATAGGGAAAGGTAGTACGAGTTTAGAAGGTAGGAGTAAAATAACATACATTTAGAAAACGACAAATCACACAAACTCGGTAAACGTGAGCCACCAATTATACAACTCAGCAAGGATAACAACAAAAAGTATGAGTTTGGCTTTAACAAACATCTGAAATCAAAAGGTCTAATTCTCTGGGAATGCGCTAAACTTGGTTCGAGCTCTTAGGTACAGAAAACCAGGATTTGAGACTTAGTCTGATAAAATCAGATTTTAACTCCTGCTCTTTCCCTTTTGAATTCATCTAATGAAAATCAAGAGAAAGGAAACAGTTAACCAGTGCTGATAAACTGTAGACAACCAGTAAGAAGAAAACAAGCAAAGCAGGCTAATCACTGTCATTCGTTGTAATTTTTTCAAGCAAAATGATGGATCGTTTCTGCCCTTCTGTGGTAATCAAAGGTATTACGGATAAAAAACATCTGCAGATTCAATGGGCATGCTTGTCCTGCTCTTAAGTCAGAATAATTTAAAAAATACAACATGCAAGTAGTGCCTATTTTCCCACATCATTTCCTATTATGAAAAAGCAGTCAAACAGGAGAGTGGATGAACAGGAAAGTGTCAAAATAGTGCACGTGCTTCGGAAATTACTTCACAAAAGAATAAAGATACAGATGGAGGATGCTACACGTAATCCATTTTCAGTTATTTCCTTTGGCATCTCTCAGTCTCAAGGGAAGTCCATGAAAATATATACAAAAGCACAGATGAAGATGTGTGATATCTTAATATCAGTTTTCTCATGCCTTAGTACTTCGACTATGTGGAGAGTTTTTAATAAGCTTTTGGCAATTCTCATTAAAGATAAGACCTACGTCTCTCGAGATTTCTACATCTTTGTACTAGAGTACCTTTTAATATTGCTGGATTTACTAAAATATACGTGAAAGATAACTCATCAAAATGGACACTGCAGGTCAATAAATACTATGACTCAAATTCAGTGGATAGATGGAGGAATTTTGTTATTCATTACTTGGAAATTATTTGGGCAGTCATCTTTTAGACCATTACTGAACAGGTTAGGAACAAGAGCAAAAAAATGAACATTGTTTTTTCAGTCTGCTGGTATAAGTGCCCCTCTTCATTCACATCTGTAACTATCCACATAAGATGCTTGCTTCCTCAAAAGTGTAAATCCAAATGAGCCTTTATGTTTATAAAATTCTCTAAAGTAACGGTTCAGATAAAATATTTTGTCTGCAACTTCTGTTTCCATATAAAGTACCTGCTTTGTTCTCTATGCAAATGCATAATATATTCACTATCAGCAAGATGTTAAAGAAATCGAAAATATTGAGCTCCATATTTCACCTTCCTAGTATGTAGAAAAGCATACTTTATGAAGTATCAGTAATAGCTTTAACAAGTATGAGATATATAATTCATCTGCCTTTACTAGGCATTGCGTGAAAATCAAGGTTTTGTTGGACAGTTACAAATACGTGTAACACACGCACATATTCTGCATGTCAGAAAAAGAAGCAAAAATATCATCTCCAGAACTAAACTCTATTGCATAAGAGCACTTAGATGCAAGATTTCAGTCTGTTCTAATGAAATCTTTTCACCTAGTGGAGGCTGCCTTTGCTAAAGACATCTATCCGATCTACCTAGTCACTGTAGGCTTCCTACATGGGGAGTGGAGAAAGGTAACTTCAAAGGATGATTCGATTCATTAACACCACAAGGTATTTATCTACTATGGTAGCTATGGTAGCTGCTGCTTTCAAATATTTTCATTATACCAACTTCACATTTGAACCTGTGGAAATAGGTTTCTTCCCCTCAATTTAATTTTGTTGAATGGAGAAAATCCATAGATTGCTGAGGGTTAAGATGCAGAAATCCAGTGTTTGGTCTATAGAAAGCACAAAGTGATTTAGCTCAACATTAGGAATGATGGGCATCTAACCCCAGCAACACAAATCTACCAGCCCCATAAATGAGGTCAGTGAGGTTTGAATGCAAATTTATGCTCTATATTTTATAATCGTATTATATTTCTGGGAAAAGGAAGATGACAAAGCAACCGACTTGTGTCGCAGCTTCTCTCTGATCCAAATTAAATTTCCAATTAAGTATCGGAAGCATAGAGGACAGTTTCATAAACGCTTGAACTTTTATGAAGTTATCCCACTATTGCCATCTTGTGGGTGACCGCAGAATGATACCACTGTGATTTTGCACCTTCCTCTCCTCCTGCCTTGAGGAGAAACGTTTTCTGATACTCCGGATTGACATGGCAATCCATTAACTGAAAGTTATAAAAGACAGTTATTTTTTAAGTCAAAGGAATTTACTTTACTAATTTAAATGGCCAATTAATGAAAAATAAACTTGTTTCAATAAATGAGTTATTTTTTCCAAGTAAGATATTGAACCATACTAGTATGCCAACTGAATTGTAAAATACAGCAACTGTGCCATAAAAGTGGCTTTAATTACATCTGTATAGTTCCCTTTCTATTAGAGGATTGAATTTTTCTGAAGAACAATCTATTGTTCAAGGCATAAGGCTTATGTAAATAGTGTAACTATTCAATGTCACAAAACCTTGAAGATAATAGTTTTAAATGTAACTGTATAACAGATTGTGTAAAACTCAAATACCATGGTATCTGATAGTAGGAACCATATAATATAGAAATATAATGTACTTATCATTTTTGTTCTCACATAAAATATTCTTATAAAAATGAAATATAGACAGACCTTTTTCCTTTCTTTGCTGCCCTTCCTCCCCACAACAACAAAAGTCCCAAAGGCAAGGGAATATGTGACATAACTGTGGAATTCCAAAGCTTAAAAAGACTTGTATGCCTAAGATGCCAAAGACTTTGCTTTCAGGTTTCATTTCATGACTCTAAAATTTTTAAAAAAAGTAATTTAACTAATGGCAAATCGGTCTTCAGAGCACAGCATTTCACTCTCTCACTGTGACAAGAACTGCGATAGAAATATCACAGATCCCATTGCACAGTGTTTTACAGGCAGGTACGAATGCATTCTCCCTGCTTTATTCCACCTGCCTTGCAAGCTGCTTCCAGCCCAGAGTGGAAACCGTAATGACTTTGGCACGATGTTCTGTTAGTTAAGCAAGCTTAAACACTGTTACGCTGTTGCAGCTACAGTTTTTGCAGATAAGAATGGTTCTATGTCTGCCAGTGGAAAACAAACAAACAAAAAAACAAAAAACAAAACAAAACAAAAAAAACCAAAAAACCAACATGATGATGAATCAAGGCTTCCTCTCACACATATATGGCATCTACATTAAATGTATTAAAATTTTTCTTTTTTCTTTATGGAAATAAGTATGCTACTAACATCATTTAGTATCTGCAAGCCATGTTTTTTGATGATGAATCAAGGCTTCTTGGCCAATTTCAGCTATGCTTGACACAGACACACTTAAAATATTACCTCACTGCCATGCCCCCTGGATATTTTCTTTATATTGTGCGTCACCATAACACCTTCATATTTCTTGAACTCTTTTCTGCTCCTTAAAATATATTTTCAGTATTGCTTCAATGTAAGAAGTGTTTAAAGATTTTTGAAGAGAGTTTCTAGCTGGATTCAGTATAGTGCACCTGCTCCTTTAGAAAGATTTTGGAACTGGAAAACAAACACACAAAAAACATAGGCCATTGAAAAATATTCCTTCAGTTTTCCCTGGATTTTGAGTTTCTTAAAAACAATATCATTGCGTAAAATGACAGCTATGATAACACACCTTTGGTTTTCAGACCAGAGCAGAATTTTTACTTCAGAGAAAAACGCATCCCTTTGCCGAGGTGGACCCAATTGCTACAAAATAGAAGATAATGTTACAATAGAGCAACTTTTATAAACGCTCAAGCCACAGCCTGGCAGAAATATGCCAATGGAAAGATTCAATGGACAAAAACAATGGGACTTTAGAAGAACCTCAAGGGAAAAAAAAAACACAAAACCAACCAACCAAACATCCCCTACCCCCCTCCCCCCCCCAAAAAAAATACAATCCTCATTAAGGAGTCAGATTATATACCTTGTCAGCCATTTTCTGATTATATAGAAAAGATGCTGTCATTAAAAACAAATGAGAAATGTAGTTTTTTCCAAGTGGTTTTCCCTACACAGTCACTTCTAAATTCCAAATTGTGAGCACACGATTACTCAGTGCCTCTCTACAGAAACGCTGTGAGCTTGCAAAGAACTATTCACGGAAAGGACAGCTGATAAAAAAAATCCCTTCAAGTCAACCAAAAGCCTCTATTTAGAAAGTATACCACAACACTGCTGCCATAATCACAGTATTTAAAATTTTGCTAAGCATTAGGAGCCTCTCAAATGTGCTCCCACATTTGGACTGAGGGAGACATAAGGAAGGTGGGCAAGTCAAGTGGTAACTGACTGGATCATTTCCATGATAACGGTTACATAAAAGGTCTCCAGTAATTATTCATGCTACACAGAATAATTCATATTTCCATCCTAGTCTAGTTTTATACACTGCACTCATGGATTTGAAATATTCCTGATAGACAGCGTACCTGAAAATGTACAACAGATATGGAGCTGGACACTACATTGTAAAAAGAAAAAAGAAGATAAAAAATTACAAAGAAAATGCAAATGGACTTGTCTTCTATTAGTAAAGAAATCATGGTCACAAACTTCCTATCTCCTAAACCTCACGTTAAAAAGTTCCTCAAGCTCAAGGTTTAGGAATACACTTGTATACCACACTGTAAAGTGCCAGATTCAACAGCCAATTTATGTGGCCTTCTATAGGGTCAAAATGTTTTGTCACCTGGTGCTATGTAACATTGACGTTGGGGACTTGGAGCTCTCCTTAGCCCGTTGACATTGTGATTAATATTCACAAATGTTCACGTGCCCTTCAGACCTGCTGCTGCATTTCACTGACACAGGGTGTAAGCAACATGCCTAGACACAAGTTAGTGAATGTAACACAGTTGTGATAGAAGATTATTTTTTAACTGATACAGTTGGTTAAAATACATACTTTTTTTTCTGAAAACACTAATTTAATTGGACTTTGCATAAGAATATTTCAAGACTTCGGAGATAATGCAGGCAAGCTGTCTGATGTTTAACACTGATATGAAGGTTCAAGTTCACAGTATTTTACCTGATGCATTTTATTTCACATCAAAACCTATTTTAGCTTCTGAAAATAAATTATTAAAGTGGGAGCTGGTAGCAACTTTCAAAGTTGCTTTACACTTCCCTCTGTAAAAACTTCGCACAAAACATTAGGATTATGACTTCCTAGGTGAAAGTAACAAAGATCGCTCTTCACAATAGATCTTTGAAATACGGCACACGACAGCATTTTGTTTTAGAAAGGTGTCTTTCTGTTGTCTTCTGCAATTAAATTGAGTTCTGTGCTATTCACCTCTTTCAGGTGGGGGCTTTTCTGTTGGGTGCCACATAAAACAGTCAGACCTGTGTAGCAAAATGGGCAGAGGCAATCGACAGAGAACAAACCTGCTGTACTAACCAGAACTGGTTAATTCGCATGGGGGTCAAGAGAGAAAGGAAAAAAAAGAAAAGCAAAGAAAAAAAAAAGGAAAACACATTCCATTTATATTGCCAAGCCAAACACTCCATAATTAAGAAGTAACAAGTATAAATGCATATTTATTATCTTTAATGTGTTTCCTCTCCTGTATGCTTCATTGCCAAGACATTAATTACTTTATTGAATCGTATTCTCCATCCCCGAAGCCCCCACCACCCAGTATCTCTACCACACTGTTTTTGTATTTCTTTAGGGGTTTAGATCCCATCAAAGGATAGCAACATGCATTTAACATGAACACTAATGACTTCAGCTGTAGGACTCTTGGCATAAATGAATGACAAAACTGACCTTTAGAACCCTGAACAAGATGCCTAAAATCACTTTAAGTAACTCTCACTTAAAATGTTAAAAATAATCTGAGGAGCTGTTTATTTTCTGAGAGAATTTTTAACTTCTGCTCTTTCAAGAATTCAGAATACAAATAGTTTTTATGGAAATACTGAATTTCATTAGAGATTATTAGAATAATTGAAAGGTCTTGTAATACAGAAGTAATTGATCTGTTCTATTCAAATGAGGAACACTTGTATACAGTTTAATAAAAAGCATCTCTCAAAGATTATGTCCTACATATTGTTGCAATTCTGTCACCATAGACAACCTAGATTAATTGTAATAAACAGAAATTGTCACTAAAGCTCTCAGCTTATGCCATCTATTATTGTGTGAATAAACTTCATTTTCTAATATTATGAAACATCCAAGAGCATAATAAATCATCTACCTAAGTCCTTTGAGATTTTTTGCATAATTTACCAAAACAAATTGATTTTAGCAGAAAAGCTACTAATTTACATGGGGAGGAATGGTTTTCTTACTGTGATGAATTTAATTTCAATTTCCCTGTTCACATAAATTCACTCCAGTAATTCATCACTGCTAGAACCATGTTTTACTTGAGCAGGCACATAACTTACACCTAAATGACAAGAAACTGCCTTTAAAATGTAAGATGTAAAATTTGCAGAAGATATGTAGTCAAAATTGTTGGAAAGGCCACACTACCTGTCAAAAAAATAAATAAAATGCTGCATAACAATATTAAACATTAAGAGAATTTTATCCGTAGATTGGTTGTCAACTTCACATTTCTGAAGTCTAATCTTTCTAATAATTCATAAGTTTTTGATCTATAATATGATACTTTTTCCTGAAAGAACAGGGGTGTAAAAGGGAATTCATAAGACGTGTAGGTTTAAATTAAAAGAGAATGAACTCTCCCTTCAGATTTTTAAAATTAATCATACACCCAAATGCTTAGAACACATATAATATGGGAATAAATTATCTTTCACAGTCAGTTGAAGCTGGTTCAACTTGGACAGAAAAGGAAAATAATATCACTGGCAACCCCAATGTAAAAGGAATGAATTTGTAAATTTATGTCCATAGTCCAGATTAAGATAATCCAGTGGCTACTGGGAATACAAAGTGAGTAAATTTAAAGATCTGGAAATCAGCTGAATGATAGATTTTCTCTAACTGTTCCCTTCAGTGACTAATTCTACCAAGTAGGGAGCTCATCCCCTGAGGTTACTTTAGAGTCAGACTTCAGTCAGCGTTGTTCAAAGATGTTATCCTTCCAATGGGAGAGAATAGGAGAAAAACTGTTCAGAATTGTTTTTCTGTTGGTTCACTCCATTTTTCAATCACATATTAGATCTGTGTTCTCTGCACTGAACCACAGCTGACACATCATAATAATTTTTGTATGCGATTTTCTAGGATATTGAGGTTTACATGATGTGTGAATACGTCCTTCTCCAAACACAGCAGTTCTTGAAGCTTTACTCAGTCTCAGAAAAATCTAAAAAGAGGAACAGATGACTCAAGACTTCTGGTCCTAAAACTTTAGTGAAAATAGGAAAGAAGAAAGGGTACCTACCATCAGTGCTCTTACTGACAAAAAAAGTCAATACAGGCATTCGACAGAAAATGTAGTTAAGCACTGAAACATTCAGTCCAAAAGCCTTAAAAAACTGATGTGCACTCTCAGATATCACACCCAAATTAAAAGTTTTTGAATATGTAGGAATCCTGGGTGGAAAGCATAGCAGCTATAAATGGGTCCATTCTTTCCTACTTCTTTGTCAGCTGATAGTATCAGATCAATTATTCTCCAATAAACACATCTCTAGGAAACTAAACAGTAAAGGAAGGTGTCTTGTTTGCCTGCTGAGCTGAAGACAGTTGTATTTTAAGCCATGTTTGTTCTTGGGACTTGTGCCCACGGATAATCCAGGAATATAATTCTACAAAAGAGGAAGATAGATCCAGAAATTCACAGGAATGGAAGCAGAGTCAACCACACAGACTGGCTGCTTTTCAGGTTTTCACCGCCCTTCATCTTAGTTTGTCCATTAGGAAGAGAAACAGAATACTTCATTGTCATGATCGAGAACTGATTTACCAGAAAGCCATTCGCCTCACTATTTATAAATTTATACCCATGTTAAATTACAATGATGCAAAAATTCTTAACTAGATAGTGACAAGATTAATAATGCAAGTATTTCTCCACCATATATGATGTATTTGAAAGGAGAGCTGTCACTCTGTTCAGCACACACAATATGGAAATTAATTTCACAGGAAAGAACTTGTTCCTCAGAGGGCGAAGGGCACTGACGATATTTACAGATTATTTGATCAGTTCCACGCAGTGGCATCAAAGAGGATGATGCTGTAGCAGTCAGTATTTACTTAATACTGAACCTGTAAAGAATCCGTCATATGCATATTCTACTCAGAAGCACCAGATGCACGTTCATAAATAGTTATAAATGGCACAGACAAGACGTCATTCTTTCAATGAAAAAAAGAAGCATATTATATGGTACAGACCGTGCCTGTACTTCGCTTTGCAGACTTTGGCACACTTTATATTCTTAAAACTCTATAAATGTTTCCAATTAGAGTAAGAAGACAGGAAGAGGAAACCTGACTTGAAAATGAACTTTTTCACTTGTAGACTCCCTGTACATTCAACAACAATTGATTTACATATGTCATGTATAACCATTCTAAATTATTCTAAGCAGAAGTAAATACTAAAGACAGCAGAGTAATTTTTACCTCCAGCCACCCATTCTAACTCACCATTGCAGGATCCATATCCGTGCACCGCACACAGTGCTTGAAATCTACTGTTTCATAGGAAATTCTCCTTTTCATAGGTTGTAACAGTGCCAACAGAAAACCTGAATCATTCCCTTTATTTTTCTGCACCAGTTCAGGGCAAGTTTTCTAAGCAAGTAACCAGACAGCAAGCTTTTATAGGGGCAGATTTTTGTTCTTTGCTTACAACATGTAGCACAATAGAGTCCTGGAACACCTAGATACTTCTATAATACACTGAAAATAATTCTTAATTAGAGACAGGTTGCTAAGTCTCCTGAGAATACACGCTGTACTTCTCAAATCAATCATTCTGACTCCTTTCTTTCTTTCTATTTTTATTGGTATTAATAACCTGTCATGAATCTTTTACTATCTTTTGTATCACTATCAGCTTTTTTGTCCTTATTTATTTATTTATTCTGACTCTTAAGGTCTCATCTTGCTCCCTGTATGAAAGCTTCTAAAATACATGTTTCTGTTGCACTTCCATACCTACTTCAGATATCGTAAGCCCTAATAAATGAGAAGGCATGAATGTCCTGAACACAGTGTAATGCTTTCACTGTACATTAGACAATTTCCTGTATTTTCTTCCAAAAAGATTTTTTTTAAAAAATAAGAGGCAAAGGGAAGAGAAAGGAAAAAGGCTGGACAAATTATTTTTTCAGGAAGTTCAACACAACTCAAGAGCCTTGTAGAAGGCAATCCTTTTAAAACCAGCCTTTAATGTCATTGCTCATGTAGGTCGCATCTTCTTTTTACTACTCTCCTCCCACAGAATGATTTGGAACTATATGGTCTGTGCCATAGGGTTAGGGTTGGGGTTAGGGGTTAGAGTTAGGTCCAGGAAGCACAACATCCAAAAGTATCATGAAACTGAGCTGCCCTTTAACTAGAAAACCAACTGTCTAAGCATTAGAGTCTAATACCTCAAGTCTTAGCAAGGAGAGGCAAAACTCAGTACAACAAGGCCAAATGGCAACAAAACTATAAACTTTATGTACATTGCCTCATTTTCACAACTCCATGAACTTGTAACAAAGAGCAATGCAACAGTGGAGTTATGGTCATTTGTTTGTGGTTTTTTGTTTGTGTGTGTTATCTTGTGTTTGTAGGGAGTTTTTTGTTTGTTGTGTGTGGGTTTTTTTCCCTTTTTTTTTTAATAATTTTTACTTCACTGCAGAAAAAAAGGTAGACCTGTGAGAATATAAAATTTCCTCCCCTCTACATGGCAGTTTACACCCTCACACCCCTTCACGATGTATGAAGCACACATCACCAATAAAGACTCCTTGCTGCCTCAACACCAACATACAAAAAAACATTACTTGAAATTTTTTGGTTTGTGGGACAATGCTTAAGACTGAAAGAAAACTTCCTAAATCATAAGCTGTTAACTTTAACAGTTCATGTTCTTTGCTACATCTTGAATGCCTGCTAAATGGATGCATTATTGCTACAGCTTTCTTCACCAGCTTCTGCAGTAATCCTTCTGTTTAATGATCCTGATTTAAAAATCGTTACAGTTAACAACTACTGATATTTTACTTTCAGCATTTTGGCATTCAGAACTACTTAAATGAAACAGTTCCATCTTCTAAGTGACAATAATAGTTCTCATTACACCAACCTGCAGGACTTCCATTCTGCTACATTTTGATACATTATAGCCTACTCTGCTATAAGCATTAGCATACTATTAAAAATACACTTTATCTTTGCCATAAAGCTCATCAAATATTGAATTTTTTGTTTGGAAATGTAACAGTTTCTTCTTGGGAATCACTCTCCCTCTTCCCAATTTGAACATGGGCTACAGTCTAGCTTATAGTCTGAAGGTCTGACTTGATCATCCTGTTATTGCAAGTATGTACAACAGCATACTAAAACTGCCAGTTGCTAGACTAATTCATGAATATGACAGTCTACATTGCCTTTTTGGAAGCTCTGGGCAGCTTTTCAAATCAGTTCTTGAAAGAATGCTGATAACACTGTAACGTTTAAAAGTCTTAACCTAAGTGATGTGTAAGTCTCTAAGAAGTGATTAATTTTATTTTTGTTTATTGGATGTTGGTACAAAAGGTGATGTCCCTAACATTACTAATAGATTAAAAACTACTGGGGCAGAGGACAGGGACAGGTGGATGGGGACAGAGGGGGACTATTTTTCTGACAGTAATATATACTTTCTGGAAGAGAACTGTCAAAATAGTGATAATATGGGAAAATATTCAGAATGTTCATTTCTATATACTTACATAAAATAGTTTAATATTGCTAAGGATGCAGAATATTTCCAGTAAATACCTCTCTTCTATATCTGCACTAGGTGAGCAAAATCAGAATCATGCACATTAAAACAGCAATCATCCTAAGAGTTGAGAAGTCACTTCTTTTCACCCTTAGCGGTAAATATTGTAATAGTTCTCTACCTATATAACAAAAGTCTGGAAGCTGCTCTTCAGTTGCTCTCTTATGCCTTAAGACCTTTAGTTCAGACTGTAACTCTTGCTTTCCACAATCTGCTTTACCTTTTTCAGAGGTGTCAATATCAGTGATTCTACGCTCATTTCTAGCCATCGGAGCTCTAGAGTGCTTTCTGACTGATGGTGCAAAAGATCTACAAGTCAGCTCACATTCTCCTGTGGTCATGAATCTCATCGTCATATACAACCACCAAGCTTTTGCACAGTTTCAATCCTAGTATCAATGGTTAGAATGGCGTTTTAAAGCTCTATAGCACTGCTAGAAAAGCCCTTACTAGAAAATCCTAAAAGCAATTTTTAATGCAAACAAACTGGTATCAGATCCACATGTAAAAGCTACACCACTAGCTATGCCATGGTCTTTCTCCACTGGTGGCACCTATAGTGAATGATGACCGTACATGAGCATCTGATGTACCAAAATATCAGAAATCACAAGCTTCATCTCAGCTGTCAGCAACTGTCTACAGAAGCCAGCACCACACATGAGAAACCATAGAGTGGCTCAGCACACTTCATGAAGCATATATGGCTTGTAAATATTGGTCACTTGGTGCAAACCCCATAATTCCTTTCTGGAGCAATTTATACCACAGTGAAGCACTGAAGATCAGTCAAATACAGGACCTGTGGTTGAGCAAAGAAAGGTCATTTTCACCGTGTCTGTGAGGCGTAGTGCCAACCTGACCGAAAAATAACGTAGAGCTGAGCACAGGAGCAAACAGATTTGCATTTAGATGTCTCGCAAGCGTAGCAACAAGTTTAGTACTTGTACATTAGTACAGAGTAGGAAGCATAAAAGCAGCTGTTAAAGCTTTGCAATTTCAAACTTGTGTCTCGAGAATCAGATAGCATCCAGAGAGGAAAAGTAGGAAAGAGGATTTGGGCTGTCTTGGCTTAAAAGATAAGCAAGATAATGAGAGGAAAATCAAGATTAAACCTTTAACTGAAAAAATAAAATCTTGTAATCATAGTCCTTTTAACAAAGTCAGAGTTGTGAAAGGGAACTGGCTATGTTGCAGTAATTGCCAGAATACTGATTCCTAGCAATTGAATTTTGGACTATGTGATTGTTTATTTACTTGTGAATTTTTGAAGCTTAGTTCATTGAACATACAAATAGCCTATTTCTTGGGTTAAGTTGAAAACATAACGTTCAACAGAGCAATGACACAGAAAGGGGTGTGTCTTGGTTTAACCCCGGCCAGCCACTAAGCACCAGGCAGCTGTTTGGTAAATAACCCTATCACAGAACTGCAGTAACTATCTTCACAAGGAAGCTCACAGATTTAAAAACCCATCAAACTCAAAAGTCAAATGAAACCTCTATTAATATTATTAGAGAAAAAAATAGCAAGGAATTGAGGAAAGGGTTGTTCTCGAAACCTGCCACAGGATCCACATTTTTCTGCTTTTATGATTTCATAGTGAAATGAGGTGGAGAGAAAAAAAAAGTCAATACATTTTGCAACACAGGTACTAGGAAAGAGGGAGATCACATTCTGTTTTATGTGTAATTTCATCATCTATTATTCCATCCAGCAGCTCAGCTGAATTTGAGAAACAGTTGTCGATTTCAATTATTTATCTCAAAGTGAATCTTGGCTTCATATTATTTTTCTTTTCATCAATGAATCAGTATAAGTCCTCTTAATTATAATTTACTTCCAAAAATAAAATGTTATTTAGACAACAGATGCTTCCATGTTAAAGTAACAGTTTATATATACATTAATTTAAATTTTAGTATACGATCCTGTATGTCTATATCTCACTTGAACTGTTTTTTAGGGCATACCATACATTTTTATGTTAAGGAAATTGATTTGCATTTTAATAATGAAATTACTTATTACAGAGACTGTTACCATTGGAGGTTCAATGCAAAGTTAAAACTCCTGCTGAAAATCTAAAGGAAGACCAAATAGCTTTCAATGGCATCTCCTTTAGATTATTTATACTATGTCATGTGCTTCTAATCTGTCAAATAACACCGTAACCATCTCAGCTAATTTGGTGGCTGAAATCCCACTTCTTATAAATAAATCAAATCAAATTATCATTGTGCCCCTCATTTATAGTCAGACGCAAGCCAATACTTGAATGTCACAGGATTTTGAGCTGACCTCACAAACTGAAGCAGTACTGAAAAACACTTTCATACAAGTAAGGAGAACATGGTACTTCTAGAATACACATTGAAGGCAGCCACAACTAATTGGCTAAAACCAGCTCTAAAATAGACAGAAGAATTAAAGACTGAGATGTTGATTTGAGTTTTGTTCAATCTGCCACACAAAGATGTGTCACAAAGCAAGAACAGACTCAGATGACATTTTTAGCTCATCTTCCTACTTAGATAACGTGAATAATCAGGTTTATGTGATCCATTATCTCCAGACCTGCAACGGGTGACCTTCTCTGGTCTGGAAAAACTTCTGAAGCAGCAGTAGTCAGAAATAACCTGGGGGACCTCAGAAAAGAGTTCAGAGATGAGCAAGATTCTTTCATGTTAAGTTCTTAAATGACTTTTAAAATTTATTTTGCAAGCCAAACGAGAGCAACTGCATTGTGTGCTAAAATTATTAACCTTGTCTGCTTTAACTAAATAAAAAATATTTTTATTCACTATTTAGAGAATCAAAACCAATTCCCATTTCTGAAGGCTTGATTGTTCAGGGAAGAGTTCATTCTATATAGCTTTCAAGGTGATTTTTGCTTCTCTCCTGTACCTAAAAGGTACAGGGCTTTTCCTACAGCGATAGCAGCTTTGCTATTTCACCTTTCTACACCCAGAAAATGCTTACTTGGCCAGCAGATACACTTTCTGCAGCTGAGGATGGAAAGCTTATCAGTACGCTTGTGCAGTCAGCAGATCGATAACTAAGTGCACCTTTAGGGAAAGAGAGCGGAGGAGGCTAGAACAGCTACTGAGCATTGATGGAGAAATCCCTCTTGACCAAAGATTTCCTCAAATTTCAGTACTTGTTGCACTTCTTGATTCATAACTCACCTATAAAGGTTGTACCCTAGGGAAAGGTTTTGCCCTGCAGAGGTTTATTCAGCAAAGGATTTTCAAAATAGAAACTGCTGAGTATTATGTTTGAATGGATTGAGAAGAAAACCCCCACAACTCCCAAGTCTGCATATTAGAGAATGAATTGGCCAAGGCAAAATGAAAGATCCCATAGAGAATTTTTTCAGTAGGAGAAAAATGCAACATCACAGATTTGGAGTACAACGAGAAAAATCTATGTGTATTGCACTTAGACTGATAGGAATGCCTTGAGAAAACTGGTCTTATGAAAAAGTTCCAGGAACAAACATTCCTTCAGTAGAACTAACAGCAGTAACTCAAGATAAAGTTCTCTACCTTTGTTTGGCAGAAGATCTTGAAATCGGGTTAACCTCTTCTTAGCGTTTTCAGAATGTTTTCTGAGCACCTGCCTGAGAAGGTCTGCCCTGACTACCAGGTTTTTGAAGCTCATCTTACTACTTCTCATGCTCCATTGTGCTTTGCAGATCTAGAAGAAGGAAGAATGGTGTTTCTTCCATAAAATACCATAATGCTTTATGTTTGTGCCAGCACTACTCCCTTCACTCTCCTTGCTAAGAGAAGAGGTGGGTTAGCTTTATAATTGTTACTGCTATCTGGAAAAATACATATAAATCACCACTGACAGAAATAGTAGGCTACACAAAGAGCAGTGGAGCAGTAAGTAACTATGACAGTATTATTTACAGGTTAATCCCAATGTCTGACTAAATGGGACAATTAATACAAGATGTATTTTCATACAGCTAAGCATCCATGGGCAGCAAATACAAGCCATACAAACAGAGCAGGAGTCTATCCTGGAAAAGGCAGACTCTGAATCAGATGTTAATGTCACACTGATTAGGCAATTTACAGTTAAAAGGAAAAGGAAATTAATAGCAGGAAATAACTGTACTCCTCTACCTGGGAATATTTCATGCAGATTGGGTCTTCATATGTTACAAATCATGCTTAAAGAACGGAGTAGACTCAGAGAAAGATAATATTATATGAAGGCTGTAAAAAAATAATTGTAGTGAAAGATTTAAAGAGTTCAGTCTGTTTAGCTTATCAAAATAAAAAAAACAACACTGAAAGCAGTTGTTAATTATTACTGTAGAAGCACGTTCATAAGGAGAAAATATCAGTTATAAAAAGGGATCTATAACTAAGCAACGAACAGCATAACACAAAAGTGAGGGCAGACAAAAATTGTCAAAAACTATTGTTTTTAACAGTGACTGTGATGCAATAGCTGGAGCGAACTATAGAGGAAAACAGATAATTTTCCATCTCTTTGAGAATAAAGATTGCATGCCATACAGAAATTCAGCCATACATAAATTCTTATGATTAAGACAGAGGCATTAGGATAAGCACGTGATAAATTAAGAAAGGTAACTTCAGGCAAGAAAAATCTGCTAATCTATAAAATATACATCTGAACAGTCTGTCCATGTATGAATGTGAGTAGTTGCTTTAATGAATCAATGGACACAAAATATAAATCCAATAATTACCAGATAATTAAGACTCATGAGTAGCCAAAAGGTAGAAATGATTGATGTCCAGAATCAAAATAGCATCTTTCCATTAACATAACTGAAAATTTTCCATGAATTTAACATGAACATGCTATTATTCTCTCTTTGGAGATAGCCTTCTTTTTTTGTGTGTGCTTTCCTGGGCGGGGGGTGGTTAACAATAAACACCAACTTTAATAAAACTGGTTGATATGTTCACATTTACAGTTGCACACATGATCTGCTCAAATGGCAGACTAGCACATTCTAGTTTGGGATTTCAGTGAAAAACCAAAAAAAAAACCACTTAATATTTCCTTTTCATATGCTTGCTTGATTGTACTTGTGAGACTTCCAGGACTGAAAAGAAATTAATAAGGAGAAAATACCACACTAAACCAAAAGTGCATGCTTGACCTAAGTCAAGAATTATTAGGACATTTTAAGTAAGTATTTTGGCATGTCATTATATGATGGCACATGCCATTTTTAAAAATAGAATTTTACTAGGTCACACAGATTGCCTATCCAGACTGTGTTACACTTGCTAATAAAGACACAAAGCATGCAAATGTACAGGTTAATTGCACAAGCAAGCATGATAAGTCTTTCTACACAATCCCAAATGCCTCCGCAAAAAAGAAAGCACTTATTTTCCTTTTCCACCAATAGGATTTTTCTGAACTAGTACTCACATTCTACATTCGTTCACCAAATCGGTAAATGCACTGGTACTTGGCAAATCAGATTGTAAGAGTACTGTTAATCTCCCTTTTTGACCTCTCAGGACCATAGTGCAACTTGGACACAAAGGCTTCAGAGCTCAGACTGGTTCTAGAAAGATCAAGGAAATTTCTCAGAGTACCTTGACCTGCACAGTCATAAACAGTGAGCCTCTAGTGCCTTTAAGTGCTTGAACTGTCCTATGCATTCAGCAGACAGAAGAAAGCTTATGGTGGATATGCTTTTCCTAAAAATGGGGTAGGGAAAAAAATTAACATCTCAAAATAGTTAAATATACGCGCTTGTCCTTCATTCACAGAGCAAATAACAGACTGCTGAGCTTTACACATATGCCCTTACGTTCTGTTGACTTCAGGGGAATGTAGGCCTTAAATCTGATTCACATTGAAAGTATCTGAATACAAAGATGAATACAAGATCAACATTATGCATTGCCTACACACTTCATGAAGTGTCTCTTATGCATTTGTTGACCAAATAAGAGATTAATTATTTCACTCATAGGAATTTTACTAGTGCCTGAATTTCAGAAAGACAAATATTTAAGAAAGAAAAAAAAAAATTGCTGGCAATAAAAACTAGATACTTACAGAAGCCACTGATAAAAGTCACAACAATATTCAGAAAAAAAATATCATAGTATTTTCTTAAAGTGTAAACAACCCCCCCCCCAATATCAGTCAGACTTTGACAAGGAAAATTGAGTTCTTACTGCAGAAATTGTCTTAATCTTAAATGGAAATCTTTAAAAAACAAAGAAAATTAGAAAATGGAGCAAGAAATCCCTACTGATTGGGCATGTCAGAAAGATGCTGATAGATAATATGTTTGACCTCTATAACCTCTGATCAAAATTTAGATTGCTCTGTGTAAAAATCATTATAATTTTTTTCTCAAAAGGTTCATGATTATTTAAATGGCATAGGGTTCACCACTAAGTGATATCCCCAGAACAAAACCAATTCCATCAGAATAATCATCATCTTGCTAGAAACATCAGTACAATAGAGTTCGTAACAAATCTAAAAAAATTTTTAAATGTCTACATCTGCTGCTGAAAAATTTTACCTGGATATCATGCAAGAACACTGAGCTACTTAAATCGCTATGTCTAAGAATTTGAATGAGGAAAGCTCTCCCTGATTCGTACTCCTCAATTTAATATTATCAAGAACATCTTGAACCTGAGCCAAAAAAAAAAACCCCATCTTTTACCTACAATCCAAAGAGCAAAAATTTGGCAATTCTCTTCATTTAGCTTACTGGAGATTAGGTGAATAAGCCTTTTGCAATAGACACCAGAAAAATCAACAAACCAACCAACCCCAGACCACCACCACCACACCACTGTAATCAAAGAGCTAGGAAGAGTCTCAACAAATAACTGCATGTTATCAGAACAGACTCCCCGAAAGACAAACATGCATTTCAGATTCTGAACAAACGTGTCTTACATTTTCTGACACACTTGAAAACTTAAAATTTTTCAGAAAACTTGTTGATATTAGCTGGTTAGCTTGATTTTAAGGCCCTGGTCTGTTTTATTGGTTTTGTGACTACACTTTGCACACTAAGAAGACAGCATTTTTTTTTACTACTACAAAGATTTCATAGACAGAAGTATATAATTATAGAAACAAAAATAAAACTAGTTAGCAAAAATATAGAACAGTAACAAGAAGGCTAAGTAATTTTAACCAGTCCTCTTACACACTGAAGCAGGTATGCCATGCCTTCAATCACATCAGAAGCTTTTAGAAACTGTAAATTTCAATGATCAGTCAAGAAATTATAAGCATACAATATAGCAAAATGTACAAAACGGCATACAATCTGAGACTTCTGGCTCACTGTATTGCATCCTGGGGCTGTAGCTGTACTTTCTTCTTGCTGTCTGCTTTTACCCCAGTTCTTTTTGATCTAGTATTCCATTGCTTAACCTGCTTTTATATCTCTTTATTTCTTCTTCTCTTCCCTCAACCCTCTTATCTCCTGCAAGCAGAGCATGAATCCAACAATATTCTGGTCAGAAGTCAAATATTTTTAGTTCCTATCTTTTGAATGGGTAGAAGGAGGGGCAAATACATTTTTCTGTTCTTGCATTCTTTGTTTGCTGCTTTTCTGGTTGTAGACAAAGTAAAGGAAGATGAAATTATTTTGGTTTTAGTTAGGTCTTGAGCATGGCACCCAGTACCTGAGAAAAATGGCACATCACAAAGATTGACTGGGAGGAGATGACATCCATATAATAGAAAGATGTGTTGCTGCAAAGTTGTGCAAGACTGAGAGACCGACGTATTTTATAGGATGGTTTAACTACTCCAACTGAGAGCTGCATGTCATGTTTTAGAGTTTGAACACCTGTTTCAGCCTCAAAAACCTTGCATAGACATTAGAACATTTCACAGAGAAGGAAGTTTTCTTTTGTAGAACATCACTGCTTTATTCTGCGCACATGTAGTTACAATTCTCTAAGTTTGAAAACACATACCAATTATGAGTTTTTATGAATGTGCATGTTTTTGCTACTTGTAAGCCTGTGCAATGAAACTGCTCAGAATATAGACATGAATCACAGAATATAAGCATGAATCCTAGTGAGAATTGATTTGTTCTTAGACTTATAAGCAAGTTGGATTCTCCACTAAATTCCACCACTCCCTCACCTCTTCAAGGTCCCCCTAAACAGCTGTCATCATTACAACATCTGGAACGGCAGATAAGCAGCTCTATCGTGAACAGTGCAGTCAGCAACTTTCTCCAGGAAACTGAATTTGTCATTTCTGTGAAACATCCACCTTCTTTGCCAGTTCTTGACTTAATATCCCCAGGCAATGCTCAAAACAGGGCTGCCTGTGCTGGCACCTGTTGGTGTGCCACAGGTGAGTGTAGCTAAAAATTGAACATCTCAAGGAAAAGGCTAGAAATGATCCTGATGACCTCAAGATAATGCAGCAAGGTATGGACATACAAGCATAAATTTTGCATTTGTTCACGGTGCAATATAATAGAAAAATATTTTCTTGGAATATGTCAAATCATATATGATGCAACTAGTGGAAGATGCATGTATCAGCCTTTGCTGTCAAAAGGAAATGTTCTCTGAGGACAAGGCATGCTGCTGAGGACTTCTGGTGCCATTTTAAGACCACCTGATACTGGCTGTCACCAAAACTTGGTCTAGACAGACCACAAATCTATAATACTTCAAATTTGCCACATATGAGTGGTGCTTACTGAATGATACCTGACAGTCCCAAAATATCAGGATTCTTCCTCATTTAAAGGCTTTTTAGAGAAAGCTTCCTAAGAAAACTTCATATTTCCTCTGCCTCTGAAGACATGGTGAAATGGATTAAGCACTTGATTCAGAAAGACTTTGCTTTCTTATTGAGGCTAGTGCCTAATCCATATTTTTAAAGTTTCTGTTCACATAATGCAAGATGAAGTGGTTTAACCTTTTTTGGGGGAAATTATTATAATTTCAGGTCCATTTTAGAACCTTCCTTGAAGAATACAGAATGAAAATTTTGAACATGTAAAAGTTACATGATAATACATTACAGATACATAAAATTACAGATCCATGTCAAGTTGTATGAGTACCATAGTCCTTTCATAGCCTTTTCAAGACTGTTCAAAAAAGGACCTCTTGGATAACCCACAGTTACAGAAATGGCACAACATTTTGAAATCTGTATGTGCCATTCGAAAGAATAACCAACTAGGTTTAATTTGGCCAAGTACTGGTCCTGTTACTAGAATAAAAAGGTCCTGAAGCTAGGACAGCTTTGGATGTGGTTTTTCATATCTAATGAACAAAGTCAACTGGGAGATTCTAGAACATTTAGATGACATCTCTAAGGAAATCTCTGGAAATAGAAATAACCAATATTTATTCACTAAGCTACAGATTTTCCAAGGAGCAAACTATTGCCTCAGTTTAATTAAAAGTGCCATGAATAGTTGCTTGTCAAGCAAGAGAATTTCTGAACTAGATACGGGATGGACTGCTATTTGCAGTCATTAAAGTACGCAGAGCATTTTTCATGTAAAGGTACTGACCCTGGTACACTGGTAAAATCACAGCGCACCAAGTCTTTGCTAACTTGACACTTCTTCCCCTGGATGTCTCAAATCTAAAAGACTCTTTATAAAAGCATTTTTCTCTCTGTTCAAAAGACAAAAACTGAAGCATGCTCAGTAAGTGTCTTGCCCTCTGTGATCTCTTGGCTCTCATTCCATTTGCGATATCTACTATTAAGGGCCATTTCACACCTACAATTTTTTCTTGATACTCTTAACATTCCTATTAATAATAATTTTGTAGCTTTGCTGATCTCTCTTCTAATGACTGCATTTCACCTTAGGGGTGGCCAGATTTCTGCAATGCTGGGAACAGTACTCCCTTGGTGCACTCATAAAATATATTTAAAAAACAACAACAACCAACCAAACAACAACAAATAACAAACCTCAGAATCTTAAAAGGAAAACAGACATAAAATTGCAAGGCAGTTTTTCACCCCTGCAAAATACTTAAAGTAGTTTCATTCTTGTCCTTCTATGAAGGATAAGACCAGCATAATTACAACTGTTTAATATACAGTAGACCTCAAATAAACTCTGGTTCAGGAATTTCTTGTGATTCACCTAATTGGGATTTGAAGTGCTTAATCCCATTACTACAGCTATGGTACTCCCATAAGTTCTCTAGTTTAGATGCTTTGAAGGAATGCAAAACATTCTTAGTAGCCACTATATAAAAACACTTGCTGCTTGACCGTCTCAGAACAAAAAGCATCACTTAGCTCTCAAAAAAATTCTGTTGCATACAACAAAAGCACTTAACTCCAAATGATCAAACCACAGGAAGACATTAGGTATTCTCTTCAGGATACCTGCCTTCCTCTGTTCATCTTTCAGGGTGTGTTATTTTCTATAATATTTTTACGTTCAGGCCACAGTAACATATGCACTTTGCCTCATTTCTTAACACAAGTAACAAAAATTGCATGCTAACGAGTGTGAATTTAAGGAAGTATTATAGGGTGCCTTACCCATTCTGATGTGAATGACCATTTGACCTCTGATTTATGCTGTCAGTAGGACGAATATTAATGCCCTTTTCAGATAATACATCAGTCTTATTTTCATATTATGCTTTCATAAATCTTTGGAATAGCTTTTCTAAAGACGAATGACTATGCAGCTTCAGTTGAGAAATTAATAGGAGGTTTGCAAACCATAGCCAATGGAAACATCATCAACCCATGTATCAGCTCAGCAATGTTGTTGCTAAAATCGTCTGCAGCTGGGTGATTTGAGTGCAATTTATTTTAAAAGGCCATCATTTCAGGCAGTTTCAGATGGCTTTTTACAGACATTAGTGGCATTGCCCTGCATTAATCGAAGGTATTACATTTATTCTTTTATTTCTGTGCTGCTATTCGTGGGTAGGAAAGTACCTATTGGAAATGTCAACAGAGAATCAGAGACTGGAGAAGGCTGGAAGGGACCTCTGGAGATAGTCTAATCCATCCTCCCCTAGCCAAGTAGGGTCAGCTATAGCAGGTTGCTCACAGCTGCATCCAAGTCAGGTTTTCAGAATGTTCAAGGAAGGAGAACCCACAATCTCGTTTGACAACCTGTTACAGGATTTGAGTATTCTCACAGTGAAAATGTTTTTTTTCTTACATTTAAATGGAATTTCCTGTATTTCAATGTGTTGAAATTACCTCTCCTCCTTTCATTATATATTACTGAGAAGAGTTTGGTTCCATCTTCTTTACTACCCACCTCCTGTAATGTTAACAATTACCACCAGCAAGGTGGAAACTGGAAAGAAAAAAAATAACTGGCATTTCAATTGCCTTAGCCTCTTACTGCTCCATTGATCTTTTTTTCTGCTCCTTATTCAACAATTTTACATAGTAATACTGTCTGCACACCCACAACAGATGGGAGGCTCATCTGAGCTAGAGGTGAACAATTCTCCCTCTTGTTTTGGGCAGAATAAATTGAATTGTAGCACAAATTAAAAGAACCACAGAGACGAGAGGCAGAGTTCCTCCCTTTATGCCCATGCACTCATGAATGGGAATTAAGAGTTCTTGTGCTACTTCTCACCAGGCTGAAAGTGTACACAACCACAATTATACAATTAGTTGGCACTCCAATAACATAAGGTACAGGTTCGGATATTAGGTTAGGAGATTATTTGGGGTGCAGTGAAATAAGAATAATGAAGATCCATAGCGTGCATATATACACTCACAAGGAAACAAACCAGGGCCCTCTCTGCCCTGTTTTACCCACAAGGGAGAAACGCTCGCCTATTGCGGCCAGGACTTACGCCTGCCTGCCGGGCAAGGAATTTACATCATCTGTCCCAGATGAGGACTTTACACTTGCCTACCAGGCGAGGACTTATTAAAGCATATATTCAGTAATTTATCACTCACCTACAGGCAGAGGTGAGGCTCTCCAATCCCGGGAAGTTACCTTGCACGGCTTCTCCATCTGAGGGCAGTGACCACGGCAGACCTGCAGCTCTGAGAAGACCACACAAAGGGGTCTTTGGTGGGAACCCCATTTATAGCCTGCTCAGATCTGGCTGCGGGCATTCCAGAAGCTTCTGGGCTTCTCTGGGTTGTGGGCAGCTTGGCCCCTCCTCTGCTGATGACCCTTCCCACCTGGTCTGGGTCTCCACAAAGAGCCGTTAACTGCCCATTGAAGGCCCCCGTTCTGAGAGGGGGATAGGCAACTACCACACCGGATCTGGGGAATGAAACTTACCTAACTGCCAAACAGAATAAATAATTACTGATTATGGTATTTGGAAACAAACAAACAAATGAAGAACAACAAAAAAAAATATTTAGAACACCTATTCTCCCCTTTTTCCAGACTCAACTTCACTCCAGACACCTCTCCCCATGTTACTGCCTAGGTCACCCTCGGTCCCTCTGAGGAAACGTATGGCACAGTGGGCTGGGTCAGGTAGCTGCTTCCCTTTGCTGTTCCTTGCTTCTCCATAGTTATGAAGAATAAAAAATATTCGTTTCTGAAGTCTCAGAGCTGGTGTGAATTACTACAGAACACATCGTGGCTGATGGCACTTAAAGCATCTGACTCATATCCTGTAAAGCACTCAAGGCTCTTAAAGTGTATAAAACCAAATTCCAGCCAGCATGCTTCTCTAGCAGTACAAATAATACGGTGACAGCTGACAGAGATGTTGGGGATTTGGGTGTTAGAACAAACAACAGTGCCACTAAGTTTAAAATATTTATCCCTTGGGATTTAAAAATTAAGAAAATGCATTAGTTTTCTCCTTTCCTCCTCTTTGCAGGAGACTGACTAAAAGTGCTAGTACCTTAATTGTTTGGAGAAGGGAATTTTCCAACTCTGTCTTAACACTTTTTTTCCAAGTTGATACAAAAAGGGAATCACTTACAGGCTTTAGCTTCATTTTCCCTTTTCAACATCCCTTCATAAACCCCTTCCTGCTTTTACACAAGAACTGCTAGGATCTTGGTGGATAATGAAAAGAAAATACACTTCACATTAGAAAAGCAGACTGGAAAAGTTGTGTGATTGACAGAATCCTGAGCTACTTAACGAAATTATTTTCCTTAAATCTTCTGATAAGCCTCCACTTATCATAAGTTTGCTTTGCAGAACTGCAACAGCATAGAGCTATTAGAAGCAGCAATAATTACCACACAGCTATATTACAGAGTCTGCAAAGAAAGCAGAATGCTTGTATCTGAAACCCTGAAAATTTCACATAATGAATTAAAGTTCAAATGCAAATATGCATTTTAAAAGATTGAAAAAAAATCACTATTATGGCACATGACACTAAAACTTTGGCTTTCAGCATTTCTTCAAAGGCACTCACACATATAACAGGGAATAATTCTGTGCATATTTAGAGAGCACTTATAGCAAGCATCATCACTTCTGTTCTCTGTATCATCATAATACTAATCACAATTAATTTTAGTCTATAAAGTTTCTTCTCATGATTAAAAATGTATATTCATAAAATATTTTCGTTTCACATTTACGAACTTCGTATATTTCATTTGCCTTAAATGAGAGTTTTAGTGACATTCAAAAGTAAACAAATCTACTCATTTTCTGTACACATATCTTTTACAAAAGGATTTGAGTATTTAGGTAGCTATCATTTAGATGTGCTGCCACATTGGATTTCAGTGTAATTTGTCAGGCTTTCCGAAAGTATCTCTGCAATATCTTGATTAAACAAACATTAAATTTCTAGATTAACCAGAGCTTTCATAGTATTTCCACAGAATATTTGAATTAGGGCTGGTTTTAACTAAGATACCTTCATGCTGCAATAGACCTGTAACTTAAGTGACTGTAATACTTGACTGCTTTTTCTCTGTGTTTAGACATCATTGCAATTCCTGCTGACTGGATTAGAAGCAGTGTTAAGGGAGGTTTATTTTAATGCAAAGACATGTAAAGTCATGGGAAAATATATTACTATTAAAAAAACCACAGTTATCACACAATCTGTTCTTCTACTTATCCATTAAAACAGATTTATTGTGTCTTTACACAAACGAGTGCAAGTGAGATTGACGCTAAAGGCTTCGACCAAAGACTCCTGACATCAACAGAAAACTTAAGTGACTTCAAAGAGCTTTGCACCAGACTTCGTATCATCTGCAAGACAAACCTACCACGAAAAAAGATATTCAGCATTGGATCTGCTAGTTTAAACTTCAACTATTATCCTTCAAACCAGCAGTTTAAGAAGGACAAGGAATTACTGGACGGAGTCCAGCGGCGGGCTACGAAGATGATTAGCAGGCTAGAGCACCTTTCTTACAAAGAGAGACTGAGAGAGCTGGGGCTGTGCAGCTGAAGAAGAGAAGCTGAGAGGCGATCTCATCGATGCTGATAAATATCTGAAGGGTGGATGTCAAGAGGATGGGACCAGGCTCCTTTCAGTGGTGCCCACAGATAGGATGAGGGGCAATGGGCACAGACTGAAGCACAGGAAGTTCCATCTGAATATGAGGAAAAATGTCTTTACTTTGAGGTGCCAGAGCCCTGGACCAGGCTGCCCAGAGAGGTTGTGGAGTCTCCTGCTCTGGGGACATTCAAACCCACCCGGACACATTCCTGCGTGATCTGCTCTGGTGAACCTGTTTTAGCAGGTGGGTTGGACTGGATGATCTCCAGAGGCCTCTTCCAATCCAAATAATTCTGTGATTCTGTGAAATGTACAGTGGCAAAGAAAAATTCCTGTTTCATATCAGTCCATAACTTAGTTCTTTGCACTAGTTTCCATCTAAGAAGGCTTAATGCCCAAGTTAAGCCTTTTTATTAGACCATAGACAGTTCTTTTGTAAATCTTATGGTAACAGGACACCTTTATAGCCCTATTTAAACCAGAATACCACTTACAGTTCTTATTTGTCCTCTCCTGTCTCACTGATCCAAGGCAAAATGAAATGTTGCTGGCAAATCAACTACGACAGCCACGCTGTACAGCTATTTGGACTGTCATCCCCATACTTCCCACAAGCTTTGAAGCACGGTGAGCACTGGGTCCTCACTTCTACTGACCCAAAGCAAAGAGCAGGCTGTTTTTACTCTTTCTAATACTTGTACATGTTCAGATCACAGTACAGCCCTAGAAGTGTACAGTTCTGCTGTATTTATATGCATGTTTGGGAAGATTTTTTTAATAGAAAATTGCCCTGCATTCCTCTCCCATTTAATCGCACTGCTGCAGCGTGACTGAAGAACTAAATTTGTACTATGAATAGACTATAGTCATCTTCAATATTTTACCTGTAAAAGATCTGTATTAAAATAAACCTGCAATTTCATCCATTACCTCTCTTCTCTACAGAAGAAGGGAAATGTAATCAAAACAGAAAAGCAAAAATTAGTACTGGCTTCAAGGTGCCTTTTTTTATTTTTATGATGACAACATCTAAAAATCAGCAGACTGTCATCAACATCCTAAGACAAACTATGGTGTTACTTAAGTGTTAATTAACACAATATATTTGAGTATGAATCTTACTTCATATTTTTACTCTGAAGAGCTTATTTTCAGCCAATGCAATTCACATTTGAGTGTCTTAGGTAAAGTGTTCTGAATGCGAAAACATTTACCTTTGGAAAGGTGGAAATATTCACCCATTTCTGTCAATTTTCTCTGATCTTAAAGATCACTTTTTTCTTTGCTTTTGTTATTCATCATTTAATATACAAATATACCTTGCAAAGGACTTACCAGTCTTCGCGTGGTCACTATAAACACAAGAATATTTTCTGAACCTCAATCACTGAACTCTTCTACTTCACTGGTACATTTATTATGAAGGCAAAAGATTTCACACATTGCTATAGGCCAGATATAATTCTGGTTCTGGTTGCCAAAGTGCTTGCATAGCATCATCACTATAGGACTGAAATGACAGGATAANAGGCCATAAAAATAAAACCCACACAAATGCCCAACTATACTAGAGAATTTGTTTTCAGGAAAAATAGCTATTATTTTCTTTAGGGTCTGTAATTTTAAAAAGTGTTTTTAGGTAAGGAAGCAAGCTACTTTTGCAATGGAAATGCATGGCCACAGGAGGGAGTTACATATATCACATCTGGGCAAGCCAGTGGGTGTCACACACAGAAATACCATGTACCAAGTACTTTCAGAGACAAAAGGCTGTGAACCCTTGCTGATGCATGCACTCAGTTTCCCACAGAAACACTTTTATGCATTCCTCCAAGTACGGCTTTGCGTGGAACTCACTCCCAGCACTGCGTTCTCCATTTAAACTCTCATATCAACTTCCCTTTGGCTTTCTTAGTTAATTTTAAGAAGATTACTGCTTAGCCTATTTTTTTGTAATTCATAATACATGAAGAATACAGTGGGTTTCCCAAAAATAAATAGTGCTGGAAATTACTGTGTGCTTTTTTTTTTACCCCAGTATACTCATTATGAATCTACAACTCTTTGATCGTTTTCCTACATAGTTGCAAATTGTGATATATTTTGCTATTACCTTCAGTCACTTCTAGTTTTAGATAAATTTCTAAAGGCCTTGAAATTGCTGGTCCTAAAAAATGGATGAGGAACTTTCTGCTAATGGCAGGATATTTTGCTCTCACAAAGCATGAGATGCCCACATTTTGTCAAAAAGCCATAATCTATGCACTAGTTGTGGTCAGCATTGGCTGATGCTTAAATGTCTGCTCTCCCGCCACTTACTCCCTCTGACAGCTGCCACTGCCTTTTCCCCTATTCCAGCAGCACCGTAAATGGCACAACCTATACATATTGCTGCCCAAACAAATACCACGGAAGCCCAGAACCCAAACTTCAGCAGACTTGTCTTCTTTTATACAGAATGTAGTACAAGATATACTTATTAGCACATATCAGAAACAGGACTATTGCAGCATATTCAAGCTGCTCATGAACATTCACATCAAAAGCTGGCATTCAAGACATGACTGGTACAGGTTAGCCAGATCTATTCTGAGTCCGCAGTGAATTTTGAATCAGAGTGAGTGTATACAGACGAAAGTCTCTGGAAGTCCAGCCTAGATCAAACAAAACAACATAATCCTTGTTTTCCCTATCTGTATACAGCACGTAGGCCAGTCGAAGGCTTTGGCGGTGGCCAGCAGCTTCCTCTTCAGTTACTATATGTAATTTTTCTGATCATTTAGGCACAGGTGTACACTCAGGACTGAACTGACTGCAGAGAACACACACAGAATAGCCTGGTGAGATCTAGTGTATTTGCATCAAATTCCTATTGAAGCAGCGCTAGCAAGGAAGAACACATTAGCAGGCTGCCAAACCCCAACAAATGTAAAAGGATTGCACAGACAACAAGCTTTCTTCTCTTCCTCAAATATAAGAAAACAGAAGCAGTATCTGCCCTCAGCAAGCCTCAGCACAGAGGGCTGGCACCTTAAAACATTTAAGAACTCCCACTCTGCCTGCATGGAGTTACCTCAGAACGTGGGCATTCTCAGGTGCACAGGATTTCAAGAAACAACCTGCTCTGCAATACACAGTTGGAAGGGCTGGCAAACATTTTTACAAAGTCATTTCCATATTGATGCTACAGTTTCTCTCTGACGTAATAATTCACATGCCAGTAACTTGAGAAACAAGACCTATAGACATACAATTCCAGCTTTGATCATCTTGCCTGGGCTTCCACATGGATAAGAAGTGCTGTGATAGTTCTGTATAGTGATTTAATTTCAAAATCACTGAACCCTGAGAGCCTCAAATGAGCTTTCCCTTTCTGAAACAGAAAATAAAACTGCAAGATCCAACTGTTGAAAAGCTTCCCTAAATCTCCTGGGAATCACAGTGCAGTTTTACACAGCTCTAACACCCATCATACCCCTAATTCTTCATTAAAATACAGCTGCAGCCATATAAGATAGAATATATCTTCTGTACAACCTTGCTTATTTTTACTGTAATCTTCAAAAAAAATGTATTTAAAAATTACCATATTCAATTCTAACATATACAGGCAAAGTAGTAAATGTCTTCAAGCATACAACACATTGATACTACATGTGGAATTTGAGGGGTAAAGGACAAAAGTTTCAAGCAACCCTACCCACTTGACCATTTCAAAGACACTTGTAAGTAGAATTTGGAAGGTACCATGAGTTATCCAACAGCAAAAAAAGGTCATTAGCAAGGTCAGACTATTTCTAGAAGCAGCATTTACAAGCTGGTTTTAGTGAAACGTGAAAAAATTGCAACACAGTATTATGAAAGAATGAAAAAAAAAAAGACAAAAGAAAAAACAAAACCAAAACTTAATTGGAAAAAGACTTTCCTCACAAAGAGCATGAAGACAAAAATAGAAATCCGCTTAGGCACTACAGACAATAATGAAACACTAACCACTTCCTTATTTCTGGAAAAATGTACTAATTTTGATATAAAGGTAGTAATGAAGTATAACCAATACAATTCAACATAAGGAAAAAAAAAATATCGACAATAAGGAGAAAAAGGCCTAGATGTGCAGTTACTGGAAATAAAACCAGAACCTTCTTAGTGCACTATAAGAGTGCCAAGCTCCTGCAATATATAACAGAGCTGCCCTCTGTGATATACTCTGTCCAAGGGATCTGCTGCAGACATGCCCGGGTGCCAAGGAGGGCAGAGCAAGGCTGAGGACACACTGGGATCCAGCAACCGAAGTTCACAGAACTAACGTACCGGACGCAGACAACAATCAATAGCACAGCTTGAAGCACGAGAACCCGTACTGACAACCATCGTGGCAAGCTGTGTTATTTATAATAGCTATGCATTGCATTATCTTGGAATGGCTTCTCATTTTATTCTAGGGAAAAAGACTACAATATTTGAATGTAATTACTCCAATGTGAATTACTTCACTGTGATTCTTTTCTGTTAATTCTGCAGTGTTGATTCTGCGATTGACCTGAAATTTTTGAATCAATGGAATTAAACTTAGTGTGTTCTCAGGAAAACGATGTAGGATAGTTTTCCAATCCCAATATGTAGGAAAGAGCCTACTAATATTTTGTCTAATTATTCTTCTAATAATGCATAGATCACCACATTACTCACATGCTTTCCAAAAATCTAGATATCAACACTACTCCCACAGAAATATGAACACCTGTGCTGGCTCAGATAAAAGGCCTGTTTACTTTAATTGTTCACCTATCATAGCTCCGAAGTGTTGTTTATGGAACAGTATAAAAAAGACAAGTATTTGCAAAATTGTCTCTCAGCAATTTACATTGAGGGGTTTCCTCAGCCAGGTGTGATGCTTTACTTCACAGTTCTCAATGGCTTTCTTCTCCACAGTTTTGAGTCACATCAAAATACAAACAAACTATTAGCTTCTTTACATTCTGTAGCAAGGAGTTGCAATGCTTAACAGGGTAAATGTTAAAAACAGTATGGTAGTTTAGTTTAAAACATGAGTACTGAACACAGATTTTCAGCACTGTCCACTCAGTTTGTCTGCATTCAGTATGTACTTGAAAAAGAAAAATCATCTACTTTTTAATGCATACTAAGGCTATACAACTGTGCGTGTATTTAGAAAGCTACTATTAATGTGTAAGCATTTGTAGGTTCAGTAGTAGGCAGAATACAAAATTTTAAACTGTAAAATAGTATGATGACTGAAGAAGGTGAAATAAATGATATTCAGGCTCATTTACAATCTGACTTTTTGTTTAAATAGAAATTCAGCTGTTATACTCTGACTAGCCTCAAGATGGTAGTGCTATCACACAAACCTTTCTCCCAGTTAAAAACCGCAACTGCACAGTCTGAAGTCAGTCAAACGCCTCATTTTGTCATCCTCAATACAGAACTGAAACCATTTCAGGCAGCTGTTCTGAAATATTTTAATCCTGTTTCTTCTCTAATTTACAGTAATATAAATACATAATAACAAGTTGTTCACAGTGCATTACTGTGGAAATAACATTTAATGAACTTGCTCTTCTACAGTTCTCACTTAGCTTTCCAGAGTAAGCATTAGTAGAGCTGGGAAAATAATAGATGTTCCAGTTCTGTACCCGAATCCTCAAAAATAGGGAGTGGTTTGGTTGCTTTTCAACAGAACTTGTGAAAGGAAGACAGAGAGTGAAAACGGTGGCGAGGAGAAAAAAAAAACAACTAACAAAAAAATCCCCAACACATCCCCTTGGAGCAGCCTGAAATGCATCACCTACCCCAAAATTAAATATTTAATCAAAAGACATAGCACAGAAACGCTGAAAAATGTTGTTGTGAGGAAACAGTAAATGGTGAAGAAATACTTAAATGTAAGGGTTTATTTTTCATACCGGATTTCAGTTTGAAATGGACAATAACGAAACACTAACCACTTCCTTATTTCTGGGGAGAGTTACTAATTTTGATATAAAAGCATTAAACATTTCAGTTGTCTTTCCAGTGGGGCAAGACAGACCCTTCTTATTTAGGAGAAGCAAGAATTTGGAGGAGTAAGGACTACCACTGAACTTATATATACATAAAAATAAAGTGTGTATATATATATATGTATCTGTAAGATACAGGTTACATTCAAGATTTATATATAAAAGATATCATTTACAGTCAGCTGATGTTACTGAGCTAAATGGCTTTCAATTTACATTTTTCAACTATTTGATCTATTTTATTTGACTTTTTCTTTCTTTACGAAATTGATTGATGTCCCAACAGAATATGAGCTGTTTTACAGCAGAAGAAATCCACAAAAAAAACCCATCTTGAATGTTCTAATCTTCCAATAATAAAATAAAAGATTTGAGTATGAGCTAAAAAAATAGATATACCCCATTAGAGCTCTTCATCAAAAAAGCTTTGTACATGCGAGGCAGCATCCTGGAGTCTAATGGGAAATCTCTTTTTAATGCTGCTGGAGATAAATGGTACAATGACTTGAATGGCAGAGTACGTTCACCTTGTGTTGAAAACTGGTAGTATGAGGGAATGTTCTAATGTCTACTCAAATAAATGGACAGGCTCGTTTGGATCAAGACCCTTGTGAGCTGTCCACCTCAAGTAAAAAGACTCATCTTTTTGTATCAAAAATGATCTAATTCAAAAACCCATGATACTGAATCAAAAAAAAAAAACCAAACCACTAACAAAACAAGAAAAAATAATAATAAAAAATAAAGATAACTTTTTGCCATGCCAAGCCACACAAAACCCCTGTAAGAGATCCAGAGTCGGCAATAGGCAATATCACCTTACTATTCTCTCTTCCAAGGCACAGAATTCTCATTGCTAGTTATTCTATTTATCCCAATCTGTGCTGCAGAACAATATACTCTAGTGTTCACAAAATACAACTAGCTAGTTGTCATGATTTAACCCCAGCCAGGAACTAAGCGCTATGGAGCCACTTGCTCGCTCCCCTCCTGGTGGGATGGGGGAGACAGCTGTTGCTGCGGAATCTAAATGTGGATCTTCTAAACTAGGAGACAAGTCAGAAAACCACATCATATTTTTGGAGTCACTTCACACACAGATACATACGATACCCAGTCCTTCTCAGACAGCCCACAGACTAGACACAAAACCTTTAAAATTCATTGAGCTTCCCAGGAAACTTGGAGGAAGGGTCAAAATTCATGTTTATTTCACAGGCCTGTGGTGAGGCACACACACCATCACAAAAAGCAGCCAGAAGACAGACCTCAGATCTTACACCTAAAATAGCTCTCCACATCAATTTCCATTTCAGACATGTTTTCATATCTATTAAACTGGATGGTAACTGTAGCCAAACCTGTAGCCAACGCAAGTGTGACTTATTCTCTGAGAATACCCCTTAGCTATTGTATAAACCTTATAATTAATGTCCTTCATTAATACAAAACAACTTCCTTGTACCACACCAAATATCCAAAAGATGTCATGCTCCTATGGTAGTACATTTCTGTATTCTTTCCTTATTCAATATTCTCCATTGATCATGTATGTCGGTGTTTTCAGGGCATTGTTATCCAGTGTTGCTGAAGGAAGCAGAGGGAACATCAACATTTCAACCTCACAGTTCCACCTGCAATTATATTTGTAGAAGTTCTGAGTACCCAAGTAGGACTCTGAACACTACGGAGTTTTTGAAAAAATGTTATCCTGGATCAACTGTTGGTTGGTCTGATTTACACACTTTTTAATTATTTGTTTTGTGCTATTAGAAGAATCATTTTACAACCATAATCCTCCAGCTTTCCTTCATTGTAGGTGGCCTGACATTTCTTGTTTAGCAGAGAACACATCTCTACTACTTGTCTGTTTTCTACTTTTTTGTGAACTTATGTGTTTTAGTGAAGTTTGGGGTTGCTTGCATCTCCTTTTGAATTTGATTTCTTAGTCACTGACACTGTTATGCAAGTAGTTTCAGCTCAGCTGCACTTTAATTTTTTTCTGAAGGCCAGATAACAGAATATAATGGTCCAGTGAGAACCACACAGGTTCTTCGTAACATGTGCCCAAAAAGTCTTCTTGAAGTACTTGTTTGAAAGATTGAAAGTTTTTGTACTGCTGTACACATTTCCCATAATGGAGATTTCATCTTTTCAGGCCATGTATGCTTTAAATGGATTCATTCAGCAAACATTTTTCTGACTTACAGATGTCTCTAAATTAACGCTATAACAAATAGAAATAGCTCTGACCTGCCATGCTTTTGTTATTTGTCTGGAAGGCTGTCCACAGAGGACACTCTTCCTCTTGTTACATTACAAGGACACATGTTCCTTCCATTCCTTTTCATAATGCACAAATGGCTGGATTTAAGCAAAACGGTTCTTTTATTTGGACTCCTTTTGGTGCAGGGTCCATTGGGAGCTACTCCCTCTGCAGCTGTTACACACAACCACACCACCCCTCCCTGTCCTATTTGGGATTTCTTCACTGGAAAGGATCCTTGACTTTGTAGGGGAAGAACACGATGTAAGACTTAGGAGGATGGATAAAGCAGGACACTTGTCATACACTTAATTATATTATTAAATCAGAGTACTTACGGAAACTGAGAGCCTGAACAATGAGACTGTTGTTCTAAGGCCTGCTATCAGTGAACTATCAGAGAAGAACAAAAGACTGCAGTTATTCTTCCTTACTGATCACATTTAAGGTGTCTGATACTCTGATTAAGCTCAGACTATTTCCTGCTACACATTTCTTCCCTAAAAGGAAGAGATAAATACCTTCTTCAGTAAAGCAGTTGAGGCTACAGATTCTGAGCCAGACCCTGCAGCCTTGTATGAAGCCTCTCACAACAAAGCATGTAAATTTTCCTAGCTTTCTAATTTCTCTATGGGTTAAATCTATCAGCTTTATCTTGACCAATTTGAATCCTATATTCCGTAACATTGATTTCTAATCACTGTAATTGCACGGGTGCTTATACAATGCTTCCTAGTTTCTGTGGCCATTCTGGACACCATGGCATTAAAAGTTTTGTGCGTATCACACATTTTTGCTGTACTATAAGGCTAGCACAACTTGCACCTGCTTATACAGTTGGCTGAGCTAAGAAATCTACCCCCTGTTCTCTTACCTGAAAACCAAAGCCAGCCACTCAGACGTGCAAAATAAAGTGTCCTCTGCAAGACAAATATAAGGAATTGTACTGGATCTCTGCTTGCATATCTTCCTAGAAATCCATCCTAGAAATTATTTTGCCCACTGGAAGCTTTAGTGCAAACTTCCTATGGCTCTAATTCCTGATCTAAGCCAAGTCAACAAGAGCATTTCTCAGTGATTTTTATTTTAAACAATGTGTGTAATTTCTAATGCTCAGTTAATTAGCAGACAGGTTTGTTTTTCAGTATTCTTTCTGGTATACGTAAATTACTCAAGATTCCAGAATTTCTAGGTGTGTTTTCTTAAGATGTACATGCTCTAGATAATGCTGCTGCATTTGGGAATGCATTCCAAATATTTTTGTGCAATTACAGAAAATTGTTTAAATGAAAGTTATAGCCCAAATTTATTTCATCTTATTAATAAAAATGGCAGTATTATTTGCACCTACAGTAGTGCAGCATTTTTGCAACCTTAATTTTTAAACTAATCCAGCTCTCACTCTTTACTTTTGTATGTGTTGCATATTAATCATATTATTCTTGGCTCCATTTATAGCTTCATGAAAACTATACAACCTACTTTAGTATTCTTTAGTCTTTAACAAGTGAGACTGGGAATTGAGGAGTAATCAGTAATGGTTATCTGCCTTTCTATTTAAAAACAATAATGATGTTCACTCATCCTGAACAAGGCCTTTAATTAATCATTGTAGGAATGCAGACTGTAGTCCCAGTGTTGCTATCACTGACGCATAGCAGTAATGTACAGTCCTGCTTAAATGCTTTTGTTCTGTGAAATAAATCTTCACATCTATTCCAAATAATTCAGTAAAATTAAAATACAGCCTCATCATTCTATTCATTACAAAATTTTCCAAGTAGGTGAACTTTTATCATGTGAAAGCTGAGAACTATACTTTATTTAGAGGACTTTTTTTCCCAGGTAGTGCACAAATAAATGTATTTTAATATATATTCAATATATTTTTTTCTTATAGATACATATCTAATTCTTATATTACAGGCCAGTTCATTCCTCTATAAAGCCTTTGATGAATTTTACAACAGATGCCTAAATTCCACAAAGCACATTTTAACCTCAGAGATTGTTTTTTCTGGATTTTTTTGGTTGTTGTTTGTTTGTGGTGTGTGTTTGTTTGTTTTAAAGATGACTCTGTTTTAAGGGATGTGGGCAGCACTATGAAACCATGTGCATTATCTCGAAGACTAGTACCTCTATTGACTGAAATATAATGTTCACCTTCTATTTGGAGATGTTCATCTTCTACTACTAGCTAATAGCCTAATTAGATTAAAAGTTACCCAGTACACCGTCTTTTTCCAAGTGAATAATTCAAATGAAATGACTAATTAAATTCTTAAGGGAACCTCACAGCTATTTATGATGATAACTTGGAGTTCCCATCAAAGTGGCCATGCATGCATCTCATTCTACTGTCATATTTAAGTATATCCCCCTAGGTTGGAAACACTGTAGAAGGAACTATGCAGATAAATCCACTGGAGAGTAAGAATCAACTGCGCACAGAATTAACAAACTAGAGTTTCTAATGGAGAAAGAGAAAAAACCAAACCAAAACAAAACATTAAAAACCCACAAAAAAACAAAACAAAAAAATCTATTTCTCCAGTAGCCTGAAATGTAAATGGCTGCATTTCATCTTTATATACTATGCTATATGCTGTGTCATACTCTGATGACAATAATTGTACACAACCATCGGGTTTTTTTTCACACCTATCTAACTGGATTCCACATAGATTCTGTCAGGATTTGGTACTTCTTTTCTCAAGCTTTTCCATGGCTTTATCCGCCACACCTATTTTGCTTTCTATCCTAAATTTTCTACAATTCTTATGTATGGCAATAGAAGAATGAGTCAGCAAGGCACTGAGACTACAGCGGTCAACTGAAAATTAAAGAAAAAAAAAAAGCTGAAGAAAGAGCGTTGGGTTTATGTTTAATGGGTGGCACAGAATTCCAGAGACAGGGACTGTGCCTTGCATTCCAGGCACTTGTGAACAAATCTCTTGACCTCTGAGCTTTCATTATTAATTTACCAATTGCGGATGCTGACAGTTTCCTACCAAGATCATCATGCCAAAAGCACAAGTATCAATCAGTGGTTGTTAGGCACCTTGGTAATATTGAAATGAAAGTAATAAGTATTTGTCTAGATAGGTAGAAACCTGGTATCAAGCTCTCTGCATGAAAATTGAATCTGATTTTTAATGAGGAGATTTGGATAGGTGGTCTGGTTTTGAACTTAAAAACACTGAGAAACACTTTCCAAGTATATTTTTGTCCTTTTAATTAGAGCCTTTTTTCATTTTTCCAATCCCTTTTAACAATCCTCTAATATTTTTACAGCCTTGCCTTTTGAGGGGCAGGCACAAAGTGAGGCAGATACACTGAACAAGGGAATATCAAAGAATGAATTTCCCCTGTCGCTTTAACCACATGAAAGCTCTCCAAATGTATTCCCTTGCTCCTCTTAGTGGTTTGTATAATGAGATCAGTAGAAGTGAACACTAACATCTCCCTGTTCCATTTGCAGCTGCCAGCAGCTGAAGGATAACTGTGCTATGGTAATGATTCTATTTGAAAAGGGAATATTTGCTACTGCGTTCTTTCTTCTTACTTCTTTTTTTTTTTTTGTAATTATTAGAAACTGAAGTATAACTCTTCTTTTTTATTTATTCTTTTTGAAAAGGGAATTTTTGCTACTGCTTTTTTTTTTTTTATTTTTTTTTTTTTTTTTTTTTTAATGTTCTGACAGTATTCTCAGTTTTGGTGAGGAAAGAGAAGGGAAGAGCAGAGCTCTAGAGAAAGGGATGATCCCTGCCTCAAGAATTTAAAATCTAAAGAAAGAAAAAGATCTGGTCTCAGGGGACAGAGAGAATTTTACGATGGGGTAGGGTAGGGTACACATCTTCTGAGGATGTGCAACCTGAAATGAGACATCTTTGTTTCAGGGACCACTTTGAAAAGCAAAGAAAAAGAAAGAGGCTAAATTCTCATATTACTGGTGGAAGAAATACTGGTTTCGTTTTGTTGGTGAGACAAAAGTAGTTTCAGGCAGAGTTAAAAGACTGAATTCAAACCACCTTCTTTAGGGAACTGTCAAGTCTTGTTGATTTTGTCTCTGCTTTATCAATCATTTTAACTCTGAAAACTAATTCTGCTAAAGTCTGCATGTTGCTGAGACTGAATTCAGAAAAAAATATCCAGCATAAAACTAAGAAAGGCCTTGTAGGAAGAATGTAAAGAAGATTTACATTCACCCCAGACAAATGCATGAACATGTAACAGTTACTAACAACTGAGCTTTGCCTTCCAAATACATATAAACAACCTTCCTTTCCTCAGGAATCTTTCTTAGCAGCATTTTACTCTTTCAAAATCAGATAAACTAGACATTTAGGAACTTCACTAATTCTTTGCCTCTAACTACAACATGAAACAGGTGACACAGGACTGCTGTAACGTATGAGAACAGGCTAATGCCAAAGAGCCTGATATGGGGTCTTCAAGGAAATATACTGCTTTGTGGTAGTGTTAATAAAACCAAGATCAAGCAACAGAATTAAAAAACACATACTCCTCCCACCTTTGGTCAGAGAAAAATACCAGATCCTGGCAAGAGGGGGTATTCTAGTTCTTTTCAGTGCTGTTTCCTGATTAGCTGTTGTTAAATGTGAATGTTCCAGCAGTTGTTAGTTCGTTTAAACACAGAATAGGAAAAAACTTTCCCCCTGTTATTTTTTGTAAATGCTTGATGCACTATGTCATTTTACACAGTCACAATAAAAAATTGATCAAACACTGAAATAGTTGCTTTGTTTGCCAGTCAGAGAACAATACCAACTGTCAGCATTTGAATTATTATAGAGCCATTTGACATGTGTACAGAAAAGACTATGTATTCTTGACTTGCCTTGTATTGCATCAGCAAACAGAATTACTTAATAGGATTACTATTGAGCTATATTGTACACTTCTATTTCAGTTACAGCCTTTGTACATTGCCTCTCTTTGTACTTCACACATGTAACTGTATTATTAAAAATAAAAATAAAACATTGAAGAACAGACTCTTTTGCTAAAGAATTTTATATGGTATATTTTAAAAATATTGTAAAACTTAACCAATGATGGTAAAACAAAACTCCACTGAACCACAAGCTAAAAGTTATTTTAAATTATTTGATTATTAACATTATACAGACACTAAATTTGGCTCCTGTTATTTATGCTATCTAGTTAAAAACAATGGATCAATCTAATTGATGGGCAAGATCATTATTTTGATTGGTCTGACCCAGAGGTAAACAGAAAAAAAATATGATCTCACTCACCAACAGGAGTGAAAATTAAAATTGCTCAACAGTAAACAAGCATAATCTGGGGGAGGCTACTCTTACAACATCTGATCATAGTTGTATTTTTAAGCTGATGCATATCTTGCCATGGGATGAATTGTTCTGAACATGAAAGAATTGAAAGATATCTTTCTGACAATTGCAAGAAACAAGCGTTATGCTAGCACCACCTCATTCTTACGGAAGCCCTGCTGGTCAAGCTTTCCCAACCTAGAGCGAGAACATCTGAGTGATATTACGCTTATTTTACAGAAGGCAACCCTTCTTTTTCTTTAAAAACAAATTGTGCATCTTTACCAACATTGCGGTTCCTTCATGCTGCATTTCCTTAAGATGGATACCACCCCACTCTGAAGATATATCGTATCTACTTTCCTCAGTTGGCTCTGATATTTTTTCCTTGGGTCTCTGTTTGTTGGGGTTTTTTGTTTGTTTGGGGGGTTTTTGTTTGTTTTTTGATTGTTTGTTTAAGCAATAGTCCAATGTTTTTAAAAATATTCTTGGGGTAGGCCCTCCACTATTTACTAGGGACGCCCTTTGGATGTAGAAGCAAAGAAAGAAGGGAAGTGGATCAATTTGATAGGACTTGACACTGTCATTTCTAAAGAAGCTTCTTCAGCATTAAACTACTTCACAACAGATGAATGATACTGACTCCCACTGCTTGATACTGTGCACCAACTCATTCATTCTGCTGCTGAGTTAATCTTCACAGCATCCCTTTCTGTCACACAACACTTCTAGTCTAATCCTTACCCAGACATAGCCTTTCCATGGTAAGTTCCAAATTGAACAGAAACTTGAGGTGAAAAAGGCCTCTATTTTTCTTATTTTTCCATGTTCTACAAAAGTGCAAAATAAATAGATCAATAATATAGTATTGTTTGCTTCTTCCAAGTAGATTATGTTAGCTCTCCCAGTCTCCATGACATGAAATATTAATCATATGGCAGTTATATATGTATCTGTATTTTCTTGAGATCAATTGCCTTGAGTCAAATGGAGCCAATTCTGGTACCAGTTAAACTGATCAGTCCCACTACGTGCCCAGTGACCCAGGGCTCCATGGGTTTACAGACTCACAGAGTTTATTATTCAAGTATTAAATGAGGACACTCCAGATAAACTATTTCTTCCAGAAGGCAGTAAGACATGAAAACATGTCTTCGTTTATAGCATTTCTGAAATAGAAAATGGAGAAAACTGAAGTTTTAGAGGCTAACACAATACATTTTTAGGATATCATTAGCTACTGAGAAGTGCATCGTATTTATGATACGAAATAAATTTCAGAAAATTTTGATTCAGTCCACGATGAAACTGACCATATTTACTTCTGCTACAATATGCTAAAGCTCTAAGTAGTAGAAAATTAAGGCATATTTGGAATCGTTATTTTTCAAAGTGAAACTGCGAAAAACATCTCATAAAGAACACATTTGATCCCAGTAAGAGCATTTTTTATGCGTGCCAACTAACTGTTTCTATGTATCCAACTGGTTTTAGCATTCTCAATCACATAAACAGGTCATCTGTTCTAGATAAGCAAAAAAGTACAATACAGCCTATTTCCTTAAATGAAAGTCAGTTCTGAAGCCTTTGACTTTTTTTTGAGAAGCTGTAATATACCAAGGAGTTACAACACAAAATGTGTAAACTGAATTAGGTGTCACATGTGATGTGAAATTAAGTCCTCATAAAATTCATGCAGAGATATTACAGTGCTTCACAGCTCTTTTTTAAAAAAATGCAAAGAAGTAAAAAATAATGTCCTATTAACTGATACCTTAATGACCTCATTTCATACTCTTAATGTCTTATTACAAATACAACCTAACAACATTGGAGCAAAACTTAAAAATATTTGAAACACTTAACAGGGGAAGTCATTGATGCCAAATCTGTCTATTCCTTACCTTGCTCAGGAAAGCAAGAGGAGCTGGGAGGGATAAGGGCTGGTATAAAGAACTACCTCTATGTAGAAGCTAAATTAATGTTTTGCTGATAAAAGTTAATTGGAACAATACCTTATCATTTTATGCTTCAGGTTATTTACCACTTAGCATAACTAACCCAAATTACAATGGAGTAAGGGAAAAGACCCCATTCCTTAAAATGTGACAATTTTTCTCTTACTTAGTTCCAAATTCCTGTCCCCCTTGAAGATGCAGTGATGATACCTTCAGGCTACCTGCAGCATGCCAAACATAAGAATACTGTATTTCAATTGGTCTCAGCAGAAAAAAACTGCAAATAAATCCATTGGGTGATTACTGGAACACATTTTAGGCATAAGACTGTCAATATCAACAGAGGAACCAGGAGTGTAAGGATGCAGAAGCTAATAAGAGAGAGAACGTGTGCACGTGTGTGGTTGTCTGTACACGAGAGCAGCAAGGGAGTTCAATGTAAATTTCAGAGTTTCAATGGCAAATCCACTTCTTTCCGTGAGGAAAGACACTACTTTAATAATCTCTCTTAGTAAAAGACCTGCCACTTCATAACATAAATGCTCATTCTAAAAACAAAACTAGGATTTCTTAACTATCTCAGTATCCTATTCAAGCAAAAATATAACAGTGGTTCTCTGACAAGTACCTCAAGACACAGAAGAGCAGGAATCTGGCTTGAGACTTTTCAGTTGTGGAATTGTGCTGAACCCTTACCTTTACATCTCTTCAGCACATGACAGAAGTCAAAGAAAATTCTAAGCACAAGACTTTGTTTGTCTCTAGGCTATAAAATACAGACTATAGGCTTACATGTGTAGGATTCTGGAACTGTGATTGTTTTGACATCACTGTCTTCAGAAAATTCTTATTGTAGATGAAATTGTCCTTATTCTCGCTCCTCAGATACATAATTCATGTCATGCTGAAGTTATTTCCCTTGGACAGGAAGTTTGTATCTATCGTTACAATGAATATAATCTGGAAAATAAATGCAATAAATTTTGCAAAAAAAATATTACCCATTAATAACACCTTGTCAACAAATGATATCTATGTATCTGTTCTCTAAGGAATTTAGTAATACTTAACCTCACCTTTTCCTGATGCAAAAGAGAAAGCAAAACATAAGGTTAAGCTTGCCACACAAGACAATAATATAAATATTTTACCTTACATTTTTGTTGGAGCTCTTATTTAAAGTGTGGATTTTAGAATCCAAATTTAGTTGGATCTCTTTCAGAATCAGATATTTCACTTGAGTCCAACTTTTTATTGCTAGGCCCTTTATTCCAATACATTATCCAGAAAGCCAGTAATAATAACTACTATTTAAATTTTGGCAAATAATTTGCTGCAGCTGTAGTTGTTGACATGCACCATTAACTCCCTGGGCACATTCAGAAAAATTTCCTGTCTTTTTCAGAGTTTTTCATAGCTTTTCTGCTATAAGACTTATTAAGCTAAGCTATGAAAAATCTCCCAATTCCAGAATATTTCCAGCCCTCTAAGAAAACAAGAATCCAAACGCACCTATTAGAATTCTTCACAGTGGTTAGAAGCAACCATCACTTCTGTTTACAGTATAGGATTATAAATTATATTGAAATATCATTCAGTTATAGTCATTCTCCAACACTGCAAAGAGATGGATGGTCTCCAGGGTAAGGTTGTCATAAAAAGGAAAATCAAACCAGCTGAATAATACAATAAGTCTGTGTATCAAGCCAGCTCAACCAAGCAGTGATAAGAACTGTGGCAGCCTTTAAGGAGCTAGCTGACAGATTTCATTTGTCGGAGTTCAGATCTTGCCCTAGTGTCATATGTCATATCTTCCCACCATCCCTTTGGTGTTCTACCCACACCCCTTCAGGTGCTGTCAGGGGATTCGAAGGAGTCTGCCAGTTAAAATGCTTGAATGGATAAGTCAAGAGTACAAGTAAAGAGCCCTTTCATTTCTTTTCCTTTTTTTAGGCCACAAAATTGACACATCTTTTGCATTTGGTTCTGTAATTAGACATATATTAAACTTTAAAATATAAATGTGTAGTACTATGTTGAAATAAGACATTTCACATATATAAAAATAGCAATGAGAATGGAAAATGAAGATGATTAAGCCCTTTGACAGTATCAGGAGTTATCTTCACATCCTATGACTACTGATGCAATATCTGGAGCTACATCATTTGCTGTTACTAATGTAAAACATCAAGCCTTGCTTACTTCAAAATGAAGCACACCAAACTTAAAAGTTATCATGTTTTAGCTACAATGTTTCCAGAGGAAATAATTTTAAAATAAAACAATCCCTCTCTAACTTCATTTCCTCATGGACTTTCTTAATAGATGGATTACCATTGATTTTAAATAATTTTTGCATTTCACTCCACTGAGGCAATTAGTAAAGAGTTATATTTTACAGACCTAAGACAGATTCCTGAGTTAGTTCTGAATGAGTTTTGGGGAATAATTCAAATGACTGAGGCAGGCAGACTCCTTAGATGCCTCAGTATCCTGTCTGTTGTCCAGCTGTTGCTCTAGAACAGTGTGATTCACCCACATCATACCTGCCATGGCTACTATGCATGTCATGGTTACACCAGGTGTATCCAAAGCAGCAATATGTTTATGCTTAGGCATCTGAATCACAAAGAATGCACGCACAGCACGGGTCAAAAGCAATTGTGCTCAGCTTACGGAAGCAGCTCTGGGGTGTTAAAGCAATATTGCAAACAGCCTAATATATGTAGAACAACTTTGTAGCTGTATTGCCCACTGTTCCAGCTCAGCAGTGGCAGGGGCTGTGTCACCATGAATGACAAATGTCCACCCAAGCACACACCTATCTGGGCCTTTCAGGGGACAACAAAAACATGAAGAACAAATCCTGCTCTCAAGACTCTCAGGGCTTCAAGCTCTGATCTTCAAGGCTTTAAGCTCTGGCAGACAGCAAACTTCCATCCTGTTTAACACAAATCTCTCCCTCACATTTGCCTGTACACAAGAGCTGTACAACAAGAAAAAAAAAATCAACATAGTACTTTTTATGCGTAAAATTCAACGTCATACTTTTGACGTGTAATACTGCTATAATTTGAAAACCTAATATAAAGCATACAAGCTAAACAGCAACTTTTTCAGAAAGTATTCTTGGTGAACACTTGATGAAAAGTAAAGGTTAACATTTTAATCAGTTTAAAATTCTTTGCTTACAGGAAGAATACTTGGACATTATCAACACACTTAACAGAAATGAGAAAGGATAAAGTACAGTTTGAAATTCAATTGACAGTTTTATTTCAGATAAAAATTGAAGGTTTTGCATAGCATTTGTGGTTAGGTTTCTAAAATCAAAGGAATAAGATTCAAGTCCCACATAATTTATATTTTTTTTTAAATCAGCAAATGCCACTTTATTTCTATTGAAATGACAAGAATAATTAATGCCATATCAATTCTAGGCTTTTTGGTCATATACACATCTCCTGAAGGAGGTGGCCAAAGACACAGGGTAAATACCTAAAAATTCCTGTAATGAGTGCCAAGTATACATGAGCTGCATAACACAAAAGAGAGGCAACAGCCTAACTGTAGAAGAAAAGAAATCTAAAATTCCATTCCACATCTAGCCAAGATGCAGGCTTTCGTTTTCATTAATTTTAAAATATTTACCTTTCTACTTGTGAGCAAAAATAAAGTTGCACATTAATGAAAATAGTTGGAAAGAAAAAATAAGTAACACTAACTCAGGCTGACTTTAATCAGTAGCATTCAAGAACAAAATACCTGTCAAAAAGCAGTTTCACTGTATTGTAGTTATCAGTCCAGCCTGACGCCAGAATGCCTCTAGCAATGTTGTTTTGACACACTAGTAATGTCTGCAACTTGTTAGCAAGAGTTGTATTAAATCATCTTGTCACCAATTCTACCTTTTATCAAGTTAAGTTAAACAAATTCACCACTTAAAATGGAAAATATTGTTTTCGGTAAAGTCTAGATACAACACCTTTGAAATCACATTTCCTTATCTATATCTGGCACTAGACTCGCCTGTGTAAGACAGAACAAAGGGTAAGTCTTTGTGTTTATTAAAAAAAAAAAGGTAAAATTAAATTATTTTTCACTACCAAATTTTAAGAGCACTACCTTTTAAATACTGTTGATGTTAGCCAAAAGGAGAAAGAAACACAGGTTGTGGTGATTTTTGAAGAGTCTAAACTTCGTACTGTCAGTCATATTTTCAAATGGGGCATCTTTAATACTTTAGGCCCCAAAATCAAAGAAATTAAATGATAGTGGAGTCAAAGGATGTATATGAAGGATGGCACAAATAACATTATGTGGTAGCAGTAGATGGATTAATGGCATGACAGACAATGCTGTCAGTGTGAATCAAACATTAGAAAAACTGTCAGAGAAAAGGAATCCTGACTTCCCAAGAAAGCACAAACTCTTGAACGAACACATATGCACACGTCCTGATGTTTGTGAAGTACATTTACATCCACTTTCACTACGAAAATCTGTGGAACAGAAAATTAAAGAAATGAAAAAAAACAGGCTGCAAGCATTAAACACTTTCAGAGAGCTCATAATCAGAACAGCTAATTTCATTATGTTGGTCTTTTGTGTCACAGGCAGGGCCAAGGATAAAACCACAAACAGAGCAGCTCTGCATCCTGGTGCTCTGTCTATAGTAGTAGTAGTCAGGAGATGGTTACTGCGAGTGCACCATACACACCATGACTCTTTTCTGACTTTGAATTAGAGTTGCAACTCTCATGATACCTTGGAGAGTGGAATATTGGTTTTGTTCTGCTTTTAAATGGACTTTATCTTAGTTTCTTAGATACCAGTGGCAAAAAATCCTACCAGCAGCTCAATCTCACTTCCAATGCTTGCTTGGCTTTCTGAAGGCAAACAAAAAAACAGAGAAGATGGGAGTAGAGGGCAAGAAAACAAGCAGCAAATCTAGGCTTCCACTTAGAAGTTTAATTCAATTTTATATGAGAAAACAGTTGCTACTTTTCCCCAGTGAACTTCATGGCACAACAGTTTTAAACCTGGAGAACACTGGGAAAAGAGCAGACTACTGTATTTTATTCTATCTAAGCCCTTATATTACGCAAAGATGTAATAAAAATGCCTAGAAATATTTCATCAGTTTCTAACCTAAAAAATATCCTGACACATCTCTGCATTCTCTTCACTAAAATATGCATCATTTCAGTTCTCATAGTAGATTGAATCACGTCTAAGATTTTTTTTATATTTTCAGCCTACACTTACCTAATCCAAGATTTGCATTACTAACAAATATATTGATAATAAATTAAAATTGTCCACTTCTTTGTCAACCGTTATTTACTTTCCTAAACTAAATTAGGCTGGTTTTGACAGAGTTGGCAGAAATTGATTGTGGTACATCTTGCAGGGATATCAGTGTCTTAGACAGAAAAATCCCAAACTGGGAAGGAAAGAGTCGGATGTGTAGCCATTTTCCAGCAAAATTATGGATAGAGACACATGCCATGTCTCCTAGCTCTGAACTCAAGGTATCTGGGTCATGCACAAGCTTCCTAAACTTTCAGAAAACAGGGAAAGTTAACATAGCTCTCAGAGGAACAGGACTTCATATGTTCTTCTGGGTCAATAAACAGCACAATTGTTTTGAATGAGCTGTTTTGAGTCACTTGAATTAGCGAGAGTTCCCAAAGGATGTTTTCCTACGCATGGAAAATTCTTTTGGGATTGTCATGTAAGCACAGTTTTAAAAGAGAAGATTGTAACTAGAGGATTTAGACTAAGAATGATTAATCCCAGTGTTCTACCCTTGTGATTAGGAAAGAATGCAGCAAATATTCCTACAGAGAAACATTTGAAAAAAAAATGCAAAATTACTCTCCAGTAATCATCCTCTCCATCTGTGAAGAGTATTTGCTAAAACTTTACTATTCAAGGTGGGGTTTTACACTGTTCCAACTGACCTGCTTTGCCAGCTAGACCTCTCTAATCAAAACCTTGATTCTGAAGAAAATTACCTCCACTGGTCACGTGTAATAACAAGACAAATACCCACCTAAACTAGTATGAATTCTTCCTCTTAGGAAAAAGAAAAGGGAAGCATCTTCCTATACGCATAGGAGGGCACTGCAAAATACCCCTCAACTGACATGAGTACTTCATTCCCTTTGAAGAGCTAAATAGAATATCAGCAGGGATTTCCTTATTCTTTTCAAAAATCCATCAACTACCACAGAATAGTATAAGGTAGGCAAACTTTCTGCCTTACCTGGTAACTTTCATGATAGTTCTGCAAGACTGACTTACAGTGTGTCTTGATTCCTGCAGAGCTGGTAAAATTCTTTAAAGTTTGATATCTTAGTAAAGTTACTAAAGCTTTTGGATTTTTAGTAAATACACAATCACAGACTTCTGACCTCCTCTCTCTCTGCGATTTACAGAGAATGCCGCGTTCTTCACCTTAAAAATTCCCTTGTTGCAAAGAGAAGTCAAAGCGTGTGTCAGGAGGTGACGGCAGCCTTGTCTGTCACATGGGCATTTAGCAAGATTGTGGGGCTCTTTGCTGTGTTCTCTCCTCTGGCTTGCCTGTAACACGGCTCTACAAACGTGGTTGCTTAGAGGCCAAATGGGCTACCTGATTCCAACTGAATATGCACTAATGGGTTAGATTTAGTGCCCTGAATGACAAAAACCTTTTCCCACTAGATCTTCTCATTACACTAACTCTGGAAAAACATCAAGGAATCAGTCGCTGCTTCCTCTGCTCCAAAAACCATTAGGTAAATCATCAGTTGGTGGGTTTCTTGAGCATTCTGCATTAATACAGTGGTATTCCTCACACTTCACTGAGCTCTATCTTCAGTTAATTCCTTAGAGCATGACTGCTCATATACTCTCAGATAACAGCACAGAATATCTTTGTCTGAGAGAGGCAGGAAAAATAAAGGGAAAACTGACTTCACAATAATAAGCTGAAAGGTGTTGGTTAAATAAAGAACTTATTTTGGAATTCCATATATGCAATCTATTCTATATCTATCTGTACTTCGATTATCTAAAAACGGTATTCTTAAGGAACCCTCAGCACTACATCACATAAATTACAGAACAAGTGTTAACTCACATGCACTACAAATTTAGAACCTTAAATGAATCTGCATCGCTATATGGCAAATTATTTTTATTTATGTAAATATGAACAACAGAAAAGGAGAGAAAATTGCATTCGATGTCAAAGTGGGTCTTCCATAGGCTAAATCAAAATATATTAAAAAGCCTATAATTAAAATTAAGCCCAGATTTTGCCCAAACCAAATGAAATATTTAATTGGATAGGCAAAATAATCTCACAGGCAGTACAAACCTATGGGATACTCTGTGTGTCTCTTTTGACTACGAAGAAAATCCTTATTTTTCCAGTTTTATAAAAGAAACAGACATTGCATATATCATTAACATGGTTTGGAATAAGGTTTTACAAAAGCTCAGATTAGTATTTGTGTGACAATAGGAAGTCACCAATCTGCCCTTGACAATAGATGTCTAGAAATGTGATCCTCTTTCTTTTTTTTTAAACAAACAAAATCTGTTTATGCAGGAAAAAAGATGAAAATATGAAATGTTTCACTTCAGTTGTAAAATTTGAAGGAATGGCAAGTCTTTTGATATCAGCCTCTGAAATATCAGATTGCATCTCGAAAGGTTTAAAGAGTTCATTAATCTAATAAAGAAAAGATTAAGAGCCACTCAGTATGTCTTAGAATAAAAACCAAATAGTTCTAAGTCTGCACTCCTCAAAAAAGGAAACAGCATCTCTCCCATGGACATCAGCTGGCATTGGATCAATCCTCAGAACGACTGGTTTTTAGGTAAGAAAAAGGTCGAAGACCACTACGAGAGGTATATCATAATGTCTTATTTTAATTGCAAGTTCTTTTTGTTAAGCAGGGTTTATTCTGTCTAATTTTAAGATGTTTGGAACTAGAAATCTCACTTTTCCTGTCCCTTCCTCTCTGCAAATACGTTGAACAATTTCGAAAAGCATCACAGATACTTTTCATTAATAAAGAGATTTCTAATGTATGGCAGGAAAATCTCCAAAGAAAGTTCAGTAAACACGTCTCCATATTTAATAATAAATATTGATTACTTAACAGCCAGGTTTCCAGATGCTGAAATGACAAAAACCCTGTTGGCAGCAAGTCAGAGATGGAAATCTCTACACTGAATATTAAAAAAAAAAAAAAAAGGTTAAATGCAGTCATGTTGGGAATCATTTTAATCCTCTAAGTGCAATGCCTCAGACCACTTTGTTTTTCCTTTTATTATTTCCTGGTCACCAAATTCTCATTGTGCTAATGTTGTGCTTCAGTTACTGATTGTTTCCAAATAAACCTTAAATTTAAGAAAAAGATTAATTTCAGTGAAGAGAGGAGATACATGTGCATATATATATGTGTGTGTGTTTGCACAGATACATGTATCTCAAATGGCTAGGAAATACTTTGGGTGACTGCATACCCAGGAAGTTCAACAGCCATTCCATTTCGGTTTCTCTCAGATTACCCTTGTACATTAGGAAAAGCAGCATGTGTTTCCCATTAAAACTCAAAAATCTGCAATGAACATGGGGTTTTACTTCACCATTGTTTTATGATAAGAATCAGTTTGAAGAAATACTTCAAAGTACTAGATTCTGAAAACTACTTGATTGTTTGCAGTATGTTAAGAGAGCTGATTATTTAATTTGATAGACTCAGAGAATTGTTTTGGTTGGAAGAGATCTCCAGTGGTCATGCAGGCCAACCAACTTCCAAAGTCAGATAAGACAGATTTCATTGTTAAAAGGCTTATATAATGTGTCATAATGTGAAAAGAAAAACTCAAAGCCAGAATACAATAAATTTCTTTCAAAAGGGCTACATCTAGATCTTATTCTTTTTGCCCACACAGTGATTGTAAATCTACAATAACACAACTGGAAAACTCTGCTTGCTAAAACTGTAGATCGTTTCATGTGTTTTACCGTTTCACTATTTGAGTGGCAACACCATTTTTAGCATATGTTTGTTATATACACGCTTAGGGCTCTAGCCTAACAAACTTGTAGCCTAATACGAATGTTGGAATAAAGCAACTGTAAAACGAAATGGCTCTTTACACAATACTAATTTAGTGGTTATTGTTATTGAAATATGGAAATTGTTATTGAAATGCTTCTCATTTGTTACAAAAATAAAGGGGTATAAGGAAAAATCAAGTTGGTTCTTGTTTTGTATTTATTGATGAAAAAATCCATTTAAACTTAACTTGTTCAGTGCCTCATTACACACAAGGAACGTGACCTAACTAGTACTGAACAACTTCTGAGAAGGAGCCTGATTGATTTCAAATCCCAGTCATTTAACCATAAGCCAAAAAGAGCATTGGTCTGCAGTAAAGAAATGAATACGCTTACAATCAACTGTTTATATGAATCTAGGTAAGTGGGGGAAAACTACCTAAGGGCAAACAAAGAAAAAAGAATATGAATGAACAGACATGTGGGCAGATGGGAATTGTTCATTATGTTTATGCAGTAATTGAAACAAAGGATGTTTCAAGAAAAGTCAAAATGTCTTAAAAAACAATGTTATGCAAACTGAATTCAAAGATGCTATGTGCATCACCACCTGTTCCGTGAGTTTTAGAGACTCCAAAGTGACTGTAGTCTGTCCAAAGGCTGAGAAAGTTCTTGAACCTGATATTTCAAAGACTGGCAACCTGTCTGCAGACTAGGTTTGATCAAGCTTCCACACTTAAAACCAGAGTTATCTGTCAAATGGAAATCATACCTCTAATCTCTTCTTAATATACATTCAGAATTAGAACTACCTGTAATTCTGCAAATAACATTATGCAATAGTCAACAATTTGAAGCAATTATCCCTTCAGTCTTGGGAATAGCACACAGTGATGTATACTTGGTTTCTGATGAGGTGGGAATGGTCTTTCATCTGAAAAAAGACAAATCATTGAGAAAATCTGTAAACTCAAGTTTATTTATAGAACCATAGAATCATTTCAGCTGGAAGAGACCCTCATGATCACTGAGTCCAACCATAACCTAACTCCAGCACTAAACCATGCCCCTAAGAACCTTGTCTAAATGCCTTTTGAACACCTTCAGGGATGGTGACTCCACCACTGCCCTGGGCAGCCTGTTCCAACGCCTGACAGCCCTTTCCGTGAAGAATGTTTTCCTAATATCCAATCTAAACCTCCTCTGACACAACTTGAGGCCATTTCCTCTTGTTCTATTGCTGCTTGGGAGAAAAGACCAACACCCTCCATGCTACAACCAGGCAGTTGTAGACAGTGATAAGGTCTCCCCTCAGCCTCCTTTTCTCAAGGCTAAACAGCCCCAACTCCCTCAAATTTAATCTTTGAGAAACTCATTCTAAAGAAGCACTGTAATATTCTTTTACAATAGGTATGGCATAGACTAGAGATATCTGTGAAGAATACATTAGCATATAAACATACTTGGCCTAGCATCCCTGAAGAGAGACAATAATTAATCTTTCATAAACAAATGTTAAAATTTATTAAGCATCAGACTGAGGTTATTATATTTTAGATGGAAACACAGGATGAGAAATTCCACACAGCACAGCATGAATCATCGTAACAATAGGCTAGGGATACTCAGAATAGACATCTCTGTACCTAACTTACATAAGTATTACACATAATAATGTCAATTAATAATGCTAATACTAATGCACTCAACTGGCAAATAAGAACATCCTCTTCCTCTTATCTCTGTGACCTACAAACCTTGTTTCTGAAAACAATCCTGCTAAAGGCAACCTGAACACTTTATCAAAAAAAGAAAAAGAATTCTAAATTTCTCTGGTAAGGATCTGTCTCTTACCAAGTAAAACAGATTAATACAATGGTTTTTCATTCTGAGAAACACTTTCAGTGCATCTGCTTTCTTTTGATCTTTTTTTTTTCTTAGAGTATAACAGTAATGATGAGAATTATATTTCCTGTGTTTATAATAAAGCTGGTATTAGGTATGTGTTCTTAATTAAAGCTTTAAGATATATTAGACAAGGGCAGGAACAGAATTAAAGATACTAAAGTATTCTTCGAAAAAGTTTCAGCATTTTGCACTTTGCTTCTAGCATATGAGTGCAGAGATTTCCCAATGGAACCAGTGCTAAAGACTTTTCAAACAGGAGCAGCGTTCCAAAAGCATACAGAAGAACAGGAACTATGGACCATTTTTCAATAATTGAGGTGCAGCAGAGAATGAAATTCAGTTTCAAAATCTCCTGTGCAGGAATCTTCTCAACTTTTTCCAGACTTACGAGGGTTTTCACTCCCTCATTTGTGTTCAGTAGCAAGTGTGAATACTAGGGTGGTAAGAACTCCTTTTCTTGGACCACTTGCTTAGAACTTTATGTCATGGACTTTAGGAAGAAAGACAGCCTCCCAGAAAAATATGAAAATGCTCTTGATGAAACCAAAGTAAATGTTAACATTAGCACATTTTTTTGTCAAAATGAGTCAAAAAAAAAAAAAAATTGAACTAGGTTTGCATGACTCCACTCTTCCCGTACACTGCTTTAGTTTTTATTGGTCAATTTGAACCAAATTTGACAAAGATATCACAAAGATAATTCAGTCCCTACAGTTAAAATCTCAATGGGTGGATTGGTGAAGGCAAGATGCCTTGTAACTGTTCTCATTGATGGAAAGGCTTCTCCCACAAAGTAAGGCTCAAACTTGTAAGAAAAGTTTCAGTTCTCAGTTGATTTCTGTCTATAAATTAATCTTTTTTTGAAGTTAAATACCCTGGTTTTAGAGACAAACCAGAAAGTCAGTCAAGCCCCAGTTCATGTTTCTGTCTGATTATAGACATTTTTCCTGAAGATTTTTCTTTCATTTATACTTTGTTACTGAACTAAAAGCACTGTTATTTCACCTTTCCACCTCAAGTCAACTGGTTCATGAAAAGTATAGAATCATTTGACCTTGGTTGATACCAGCACTGAAAAAGTTATTCATTTGTCTGTAACCCTTGACTAAAGCCGTGAAAACACTGTGCAAAGGATTTGAAACAAGCAAACGAACCTAAATGTCCACTCCTTCACTATTGAGATTATCTCCTTTTTGAAATTATTTCCACTAATCATGTTTATCAGCGGTGTTCCAACTTTAGTTAAGCTGCCAGTAAAAACTGAAATGGAGTGGAGATGAGGAAAGAAATCAGTACTCCCCTAGACAAATTAACAAGTTGTTATACCACTTTTTGGATTTTGAAGTACTTTTTCATCATTTCTCCAAAGCTAGTAGAAAATGCTTTATCAGCTCATTAGCTCCGTGTTCTATGGACTAAACCACCTCCCTCACCCTAAAATTTGACACTATCTTCTGTGATATAATACAGTAAGAAAGAGGCAATAAATTTATTGGCATCAATGGAAGTTTCATCTATATCTGAGAAGACCGGCTATGATCATTAGAGTTATGATCACCAAGAGAAATTCAGGAAACCCTAACCCCTGGTTGTATGCATTTCTATTGGCCTTTTGAATAACTTGTCCAACTTCCACATTCGTTATCTGCACCATTACTGTGAACAGCATAATATGCTTTCCAAGAAAAGGCAATGAACGTCATAAAACATACCTCTCTCTTAAATAGATGTTGGTGTATGTAACATGTTGTTTTAAGCTATTAGGAATCAAAACATAATTACTAAGTTTTTTTAAGCTCTGAGAAGAGCCCCCTTGGTTGCTATTATATACAATTAGGGATTTATGAGTAGTTAGGGATTTATGAGTTCCAGTGCAGAGACTCTACACCCACCATATGCTTCTTTCATATCTCTAAACTACTGTAGGTTGCCATGGTGTTTTTTCTCCCCTCACATCATCACATTTTCCAGACAGAAGAGACATGGGGAATGCCACCAAATTTCAGATTTCTCAAGTGAAGTAAGGCAGCCAGTTATCCCTCTCTTCAGTTTTGCTGGGCAACTGTTACGAACTTGCTTCACTTCACAAATTCTGCTCAGTAACAAAACACAATCGGTAACTGAAGAGAGAAATATTAAATATTACTTTTGCAGTAATAACTATGCTAGCTCTCTTTCTTTGGTGCTTTTAATCATGCCAATTGCTGTAAACACTTTACATCTTCACGGAGTAAATTAGGCAGCAGAAGTGATTCTGTAGGACTGATGAAGTCTCCGGAAGTCTAAGGTGGAAAAAAGTGAGATCTGAATTGCAAAAGTAGTTCTGCATAACTTGTCAATAATGCTGGACTACAGAGTATAATGTTATTTTTTAAATTTACATTTTTTTGGTTTTATGGCAGTCTAGAATTGTCCTCTTCAGTGTTAATTAAGGGGAAAAATTAATTTGCATTAGAAATATCTATTTGTAACGAAGTATTCTCTGTGTAGAAGTTCCAAATTAAAACTAAGTGCTGTTTTCACCTTTCTACCTGCATGGTGACTTTCACTGACACAGCAGCTGAGACTGAATGTGGGGAACAGTATCATGGCAGAAGGTGATCACCTCTATCAAGGTGCTGATTTAAGTAAAATCACACTTTTACCATTGGATTTCTATCTGAGGGAATTTGACAGACTGGAGAAGTCAAGTAACACAAAGTGAATTCTATAGCTACTTGAAACCTGTGAAATTTATACTCTGATGCTGGACGAAACAAAAACCAGAAAAAGCTGTCTTTTTTTTTTTTTTTTAAATAATGGAGGACCATTGTCAATTGAAGTTACTGTGATATATAAAGGCCTGATCCCTTTCAGTTGCAATTCTCTACTCTGCTGAAATCAATAACAGTAAGTTCCTATACACTTATAGGCCCCTGCTCAGTTTAGTTTAGATGTGCTGCACCATAAATACACTTTTTTGTGTGAAGTTTAGATCTCAGGGCTCACATTAGTCAACAGAATCCATGCTTCCAGAAGTGCCAAAGAATTTTAAATACTGCAAATACCCTAAGCATTTGGGAATAGTAGTGAAAGTTCAGCTTCGCTTGGGTTTGGCAAGCTACCAGATATAATAAGAAAAGCTTGAACAGTCCTACTTGGAAGTTCTGCCCCAAATGCTCCTTTTTGTACCTAAGTACAATCAGGAACTTTGAATTGCAAATACAAATGTGTTAATACATGAAACACAGCATGATAACAAAAATTAAGGGCAAATAATGCAACGTTGCTTCCTTGAAAGAACATCCCTTTTACACGTTATTTTAATGTAATATAATAAGTATTTTAATACTCTTTTTTTTTTTTTTTTTCCTGCAATAACACCAAAGTACCGGCTATTACAGCAGCCAGGGAGAAACAAGTCACAGAGATATAGGGAGAAGGAAGCTAGTACGTCCAGGATACCCCTTCCCTATGAAACTTATCCATTTCATGTTCACAGTAACAGGGAAAAAAAAGTGATTTCTAAATGCATCAATAACTTAAGTCCCACTTTTTTGGTCCATT